>JAVQJD010087479.1:0-11815 GCA_036023655.1 Nannoperca australis
GATCCCAAAGATCTTAAATCGGCTTCATCTCTTCTCCAGTTATTGGAGGCTTTTTGGGGGTTCGTCGTAACCGAGTGCCACGGCGGACGTCCCCACGAAGCTTACCCAAACCATCAGTATATTCAAACATTCGACATGTACCTATGTTCAATAAATCTTTAAACGTATCATATGGAGGGTGTGTTCCTTGCTAGTGAAGTTCCTGTAGTGAAAATGGTGGTTAGTTACATTAACACAAATGCTGATAACAACTTACTGGCTCTGTCTCGATATTTTACCTTATTACATTTAAGCTAGCTAACAAAGTTATGAGTTTGTAAGAATTTGGATAAATGTGGGAAGTGAGTCAGCATTATCACAGTCACTTTATGCTTTCAAACAGTTGTAATAAAGTACAGTTTATTAAATGTTTGGTTTTATGTTAGCTGCTCTGGCTACCGGTTCTGGTGGTTATGATAACATTGTAAAATAAATCCAGTGCAGCAAGAAGCAGAAGCAGATATTCATCAAGGTTGTAAACTCGTGTGCAGTTTGATTTCGCTACAACTAAACCCCAAGTTGTAATAAAAGTCATGATAAAAGCTTAATTTACTGGTCTTGGAAGTATCTTCATTTTTTTCCCCCATTATAGTATTGCCATGTCCAAAGATATGTAAATAAAATAAGCACTACCATACCTGGTAACAGAGACAACATATTGAATTGTCTGAAGGTATATGGTTCCTATATGAAGATAGAAGCTGGGACTTTTCAAAGGTCCCGCCCGCTAAGACATATGATACATGGTCAACATGTTCCAGTATAGAAGTCTTCAACAATAAATATATCAATTATGTATCACACAGAATGAGAGTTGATAGAAAAAGTGACTGAACCCTATGTAAGTAGGCCTATACAGTGTTACAATATGACTTCCTAATGACAAAGTCTTCATTAAACTAATAGTCACTTATATTAAAACGAACTGACTCTCATTACCTTATCATTGTGCTACAACTGTAGATTACGTGCTAACAAGTAGCACAAGCAACACTTTGAAAGCATCCATGTAAGACCATTATATCAATCAGCAATTAGCATCCATGCTGTTAAAGTCATGAGAAGAAAAAAACAACTTTCCCTTTGATATTTACTTTAATTATACAATTGATCATACAATTTATCTATCCTCATATCAAATGAAAGCTGAAAGAAACATTACCAGGCTTGTTTGCATTTTATTATGGAGTATTAAAGCTGTTGCACAACAGTGGTCTTAAATGAGCACAACATGGTGTGAAAATAGATTTGAATTTCAAACTAATGACTTGCTGATTCATAACTTGGCTTGTGCGTAATTTCCACGACTCTGTGACAAAGTACAAACAGGCAATGAGCAAGTACATATATTATACACCAAACACCGTTGATGGGTGTAACAGCACTTAGTGTATAGCATTCAAACAAAAACTATAACCACTACTTCCAACAAAAGAAGTTAAACATTATTAACACAAAAGCAGCAGTGTCGCAGTATAATTCTCCCCCACCAGCCATGGAAATGAAGACCAAAAAGCAGAATTTTATCTGCATCTACTTGTACTTGGCAGACCGCATTACACATAGAACCCATTTGTGAATGCATTGTGTTTGGCTGGGATTAATTAACACTTATAATGTAGTGGGGAATCAGGCAAGTCAGGCTTGTGTTATAATAGGGGAGCATTTTGGCTTGCAATACTGGACAAAGAGTTTACCTCTGAGGTGTGTGTGTTTGTGCGTGTGTGTGTGCGCATGTGAGAGCGAGGGAGAATGAGAGACACCAGCCTGCTGAACTATATTGTATGCTATCATGCTGAAACATATGGACAGACAGGTCCTTTGTCACTACTGTAAGGGCACGTTTGACATGGTTTGATATAGAGGGGCAAACAAACACAGAAGCGCTATCCTACTTACTCAATGCCAACCTGTCAGTCTGTCAATGCAGCATGTGAGTCTGTGGTTGTGTGTATGAATCTATTTAAGTCAGTGACCAAGAGAAATCCAGACCTTTTTCTATGCAGAAGTATAATAGAGTGGAAATTTGCCTATGTGTGTGATACCTTTGCTCTACGGTTCAACGCTAGCAAATAGTATACAATTTTCTGTATGCCTTATATTTACACTCACATAAAAAAAGTCCAAAGTGGAGAATGTGTGGTTATACAATTCATTCAAACTCCATTGCAGTTGCCCATCACCTTGCTGTGTATTTGAATGCGCTTAACAAACAAATGTCCCTTAATGTGTCTGTTAAGTGATAGCTTTGAAGTATAATATAGTATGAAGTATAAAGAGGGATCGTTTTCATGTATAACTCGTGTTCTTTGTCACATTTGTCTGATTTGGTCAACCCCTGCATGTTCACACTGGTGGAGTTACATTTGCAGTACCTCAACAGCACCTATGGGTGTCCCTCTTTTTCTTCAGAAGTCATCTTGCTGTGCTGCAGCTGTTCTCCACTGACACTGTGGCAGGAATGACCGTGTGTGTGGGTGTGTGTGTTCAAGACAGAGAATGCACATATGCAGCACAAAATAAATATAGATGTTATATTAATATACAAAAGTACAATTAATTCAAAAAATTTAAATATACGCACATTTAGCAGCAGGCTCTCAGGAGGAGGGATTTACATCTGCAGCCGAATATCCTGCGGTCCAGAGCAGCCTGCAGTATTATCGTGTCAATGTCTGCAAACAGTTAGACGTGGGAACCAACTACTGTACAGTCTTTCAAATGTACACTTGATCCACAGACTTTTACTACAGTTTGAAACGTTTTAATTGTTGCATTGCTTTATTTATTATTTGTACTCCTTGGAATGCAGAATTGATGTTGAGTGGATTATCCTGGTGAGAGAAAGTAAAGTAACAGTTTGGTTGGCAGATTTACTGATATTGATTATTGCTGTAGATGTTGTAAGAAAGACAAATAATACGCAATACAATCATTTTTCACAACTGCTTCTATAGTTGTAGATTTTCACTTTTAGAAATATTTAAATGAATATTCAGGTGCCATAAGAAAGTTTAGTAACAAAGACATTGTTGCTGCCTTTTGATTGTAATCTTCCCATTCCAAAAAATATGATTAATATCATTATACTGCAAATACCATTAAAAAAAATCTAATTCTTTGTATGTTTTTTTTTGTTGCATGAATTACATCATTACAAAAATGAACTGAAAGAGGTACCCTGTAAAAAGGTTGAGTGTCATGCCAAATGTTCCATTGATTTTGTCTAATGTGGTGTATTTTGGTTGTAGGTATAATATTTTCGATATTATTCTAGCATTTAACGCCTAATTAATCCCTATTATAGTATGTTCAAGCTGTGGTGTCTGATACATTGGTTTTGTTAATAAAAACGCTAACAGTACATGGATTGTAACTTGAAAGGAGAAAATTGAGAAAATTAACTAGAGGGACACAGAAGTAAATAGCACCAGTGCAGCTATTTGCTTATACTGTACAGTAACACAAATATTGTCAATATACAGTAGATTATATATATATATATTATATAAAAATAGCTGCTCTCATTCTTGCCTTTATTATTTGCATCTAAAATTGTATTAGCGTTAAAATGACACAAGTGACTAGACTACAACTAGAACTACAGGCACTAGAACGGGAACTAAGATTAAAAATCTGAAATTAATGGAAAACTTGCATGTCTACGTTTTATTTTTCTTCTTACAGTACTTGTTTCTCTGGCAAGATGGCAGCACTGAAATCAGCTTGTGATTTACAGCAGAAATGAGGAAGAATTTAAAAGATAAATGAACATGGTGTGTTTTAAAGTTTCAAATTAAAAAAGGGATGTGGTTTGGCTTGTCCTCGCTACAACCATTGATGTACTTTTAACCTCAGACTTCTCAGTTCTGACGGTCCCCAGACTCCTTCAGGTAGAACCACACATAAACAACAACACATTATTAAGAAGCTTGTTGGTGTGCTGGGCCAATCTCACCCACCTTTTGTTCAAATCTACCCACTGAAGCAAAGGGCCCTCTCATTTCCTAGGAAATTGCCAGTTTCTGCACATAAAAGACTGTTCTAGCATCGCTGTGTAACTGAAATTTGTGGAAGAACACATGAGGTGGATGTTGATTGGGGGTAAAAATACAGGCTACAGTCAGTGTCTGAATCTCTCTTGCATTCACAAACACAAAATAGTGTCCCATCTAGACCTGCATAATTCCTCACACACACACACACACACGGTCTGGTCATATTTACAATAATGAATTCTGTATGGACAATCCTGAACCAGATGGGATGGGAGTAATGTAAGATTGAGCATGGTGGGGTGTTATGGCTGTCATTAACATAAACCCCTGGTAAGGAAACGTAATGGTAATGGAACGAAGCATTAACAGGAAATAACAAACCCCCTGTCCAGAACACGGTGGAGGGTAAACCCTTATAAACTCAGTTGAGATATACATATACTCAAAATGTACATAAATCACGAGGATTAGGTCTTTTGAGAGGAAAAATATATTTATTATTAGTTAATTATTTCTCCTGTGATGCTGGTTGAAGTCAGAGTGGAACCACCTCTAAACAATCCAAACAACAGCGCATGCTGCTTGCTGTTGAGTCCAGCTTGGTCTCTGACCAGCGCACAAGCTTCTCATATTCAATTAATATTGCCTCATCACTTGATGTGCTTAGAAAGTATCCACAGCTGATGCTGCACTTTAGGGACTATTACAGGGACTATCTAGCCTATCTTTCACTAAGTGGAGATGGGATAAGAAGTATGATGTATTACATTTGTGCAGCTGATACTGCTGAAGAAAACCTAAAGTGGATATGGTTTGCAAGTATTTCCTTAATAGATATTATCGCAATCATGCGTCTCCGTCTGCCAAATGAGGTCTGTAAATTCAAATGTTTAAAAAAAACATAATTTACCTTTATAAAAAAATACATTTATATTGCACAAATTTGAAACAGCAAATATATTTATTTTATTTGCTGTACTGAATTCAACTAAATGCAGCAGTTAGTGACAGTGCATTTCCAGTGTAATTCATTTCACCGACAACATTATGGCAGCTAAAGCATTATTGCATGGTTACATGGTTAGTACAGGACAAGATGGTGGTCTTTGTTAAATATTGTAAAGTTAAGACTTGAAGCATGGGACAGAATCTGTTTACTTTCTCTACATTTAACAAAAACCCTCATCTCTCCCAACAAAACAACTAAATGTTTTTGTAGCATAAACCTAACCACATGTGTGCTTACTACAAACATAGTACAAAAAACAGGCAGCAAGTGGAAAAGACAGGCAGCAATTATGTTTCTGCCACTAAATATTTAGCAAAACATTTTTTATGATATATAAATGTAGTCTAGGGGCCAGAGTTGGTTAATGGCATCATGCAAAACAGCTACAGCTCATCAGGTGTGAGATGGCAAATGTGTGGGCAGAGGTGTACAGAATGCTGTGTGAGGGAGAATGAGAAAGTTGGAGATATCTCTGTGTACATAATGCCTGGTAACAGTGGAGTCAAAGCTGGGTATTCTATACTGTTTTGTGACTCCCACAGGAACAACAGGCCCTGACAGCTGGCTACGAGGGACTACCAAATCCATCCAAATAATCCAAATAAATGACAGCAAAGCCCTGCATTATTGTTGTAAACAGAATCTGCAAGCAGCTGAGGAGAAATTGTACTGCAAATGGGTTTACTTCTGTACTGCCCTGTGGTTGAGTTACTGTATAATGTTGGACCCTCCATGTAAAACACGTCACTGGCTTAAATTTTACCTGGGTCCATTTTTTCCTCTGTCATCAATAAAAAAAGTAACAAATAACCTTTCAGGGAAAAGTGCAATCTCTGTGGTGCATTCCCTTTCAGTGAACAGGTAGTTTACCTGCACAGGTTGGAAAAGAAAGAAAATCAATCTCGCGTAGCTTGAAGCATCTGTGTTTGCGTACCTGTCTAGACGGTGTTTGTTCCCTAAGTGTGTGTGCCAAGGCAGAATCCTACACTGAAAATACTGCGTTGAAAAAATTACAGCTTAATTAAAGGTGCTGTGCAGTTTTCAGAAAGTCTTTGCTTTTAGTGACACCAGTGGCCGTTTAGCAAATAGCAGTCAGCACTGTTGCTCGTTCTCGTGCTCGCTCACGCCTACTTTGGGCATATGCATCCTGGACACTGAGCAATATTGTTATCAACTTGCTAGCATGCACAAAAAAAAGGGTAGTGATTTTGAACTATTCCATTCTCGTTGCATGATACATTGACTACATTTCTGACACTTCAATGTTAGCTAATGTTAGCTAGCAAGCTTTATCAATCGCCATTTGTCTAGCTTTCTCCGAGAGGCACAGCAATGTCAGCATAGCTGAATTTGCTGGATGATAATGCTAACGATAAGTGAACTAGAAGTTATATATGATAGCCGAATCGATGCACTAACGTTTCAGCATAAAAGAAGATTTTTTATTGTCAAATAACGTTACAGCAGTGAAGGTGGTCTAGCTGTAGGTTTAGACAACAATAATACTGACATGTCAACCAGTAGGTACAGTTATTAAATGGGTATACACAAGCAGAAATGTATAAAGTTTATGCATGCATCGTTAGACTGAACTCTGACCTGTAGCTGCAGACAGGTCAGGCACTCGGGAGTGCGCATTACATCACAAAATCTGACCCGAGTCCTCTACGTAGAAATCAGTCCACAGGTGGTTAGAGGCGACTGAGAAAGTCAGGAAAGGTCTAATTTTTTAATTAGCATTACAGTCCATTCATGCAATATAAAGTGATTAACACATGTAAAATGTTATGAAAAGTTACATACAGTATCTTTAAGCTAAGACCACATCAACTATTAGCTATAAAGTGCAACCTCTCAGCCCATGCCAGCTAAAGCCGAGCAATAACTTAGAAGCCAGTGAGCTCAGTAGGTCCATCCTTCCCCTGTAGTTGAAAAGAAATTGTACGTGTTAGAATGTTGTGCACTGTTTTAGAAGAAGGCTTTTGTAAATTAAATGGTTTAACTGTTTGGGGTTTTTTTCACCATCAAAATTTCAGAAGCCTAACACTGCACACTATGGACACATTCAGCAGAATATTTGGCAAAGAGCTGGAATTTTAATCAAAGCTAACGCATGGAGGTGTTTTTCACATTTTTCATTTTTCAAGTGTTTACTGTGGTGTTCATGCAAGACATCAGATTGCAAAAAAAATCTCCCATCTGGGAAGAAGAAGAAAAAATACACTACGTGACAGAACTTGGAAAATAATCCCCATAATTGACAATGCAAGCAAGAAAGGTTGAAGAATGTTCAACAAGATGTCAATGGACATTCTTGATTCGACTTTGAATATGAAGGATCTGTTGCATCTGTGGAATGCAAGCTGATATCCATATTCTTGAAACAATCAGTATCAGTACAAATATTCACAGCCATGGAAAGTAATGCTGAAGACTATACTGACATGAAAAATCTGGACAATATGTGAACATGCAACGTTGGCTATTAAATATTCACTGGTTTTGTAATGCCAATTATTATTTCCGAAATTTAATTTAAGTTAATGTAAATTATAAATGAAAAGGCACTTTTATGTTTTGATAAATATAGAATTAAAGCCATTAAATGCAGGATTAAAAAATGTATGACTTTGGCGCCCTCCAGTGGTAATATCAGAGAAGACAATGCATGAATAGCCTACTCCCCCTCCCTCAGTGGATTATAACTGAGAATGAACACAGAATGAATGGGTAGAGTGTGGCTCAACCAGTGCACCAAACAAAAACATCACGCTGTATCGGATCGATACTAGCGTGATGGGATCGATACTTTAGTTTCAGTTTTTCTCCTCTACGTTCAGTACTGGCCACCGTTTCATCAAGGCATGTTGCTGCTTTGACATCGTTCCTGCGGGCTTTGCTCCTCCCCCTCCCCCCCCGCTCTGTTGTGTTTGGTTGTCGTGTCGTCACGTGACTCAGCGGCGCCAAGAGCACACACATCAGCTGGTCTACTGCATTCTGTCACAGAATATTTAACTTTTTAAACATTTGTTCTTCTTTAATCATTTTGTGCACTTTTTTGTTTATTTAAAAATATGTTCATGATGTTCAATGCAATGTTCACGGTTACATTACATTACATTACAGTAATACAAACATTTTTTGTCTAAAAACTTGTCTTAAAATCTGTCCTGGGTTTTAACATGCACATGATTAACTAGTTAACAGTGGAAATCACGAAATCATTTAGTGGTCATAAAAATGTTTCCACATTTAGAATACTGACGATTCATTCACCTCATAAATCATGGTTTTATAAGTTAAAAGTATCGGTATCAGTATCGGCAATACTGGCCATATTTATTTAGTATTGGATCGATACCAAATTTTGAAGTATCGCACACTACTACCAGCCACAGTGTCAAACGTAGAGCTAATCCAAGGGTGCTGGCATCACTGAAATTAGGTATTTTCTGTCCTGTGCTGATGCAGAGATCCTAATTCACGCCTTTGTTTCATCCAGACTTGATTATCGTATGTTTTGATGTCAGCCACGTACTAGTACTAAAAGGCTTCAAATGGTTCTGAATGCAGAAGGTGGAATCATAACTAAAACTAGAACATTTGATCATATCACACCAATTGTAGCTTCCCTTAACCAGCTCCCTATCCATGTCAGATCAGAAATAAATGGGCTTGTCCCTTCATAACTGTCCGATCTCCTTAACCTTATATTCCTCCCCGTTCTCTCTGTTCTCAGAATACAGGGCTCCCGTCTGCCCCCAGAAGTTAGAAGTCAGTTGGCTTCAGGGGCTATTCCTATCAGGGCCCACTTCCTCTGGAATAACATCACTGTTGATATCACACAGTATGATTCCGATGAAGTCTTTATATCCAAACCTATGACTATATTTCACAAAAAAACATGAAATATAGAAATGATTACAAACTTGAATGTATTTGTCCTTCTATGCTCATGTGATGCCTCAGATTTCCCCATATACTTTGAAAGGGGTATTGACCCCAGATGTGTGCTTTATACCAACAGACACAAACTAACAAAAGACTATGATTTATGTTTATTCAGTTATCCATTGTATAAACAGGACATTACATCTCTCTCATATGTACTTTGTTTAACCTCAGACCTTTTGAATGGCACCCTCTTCTTCCTCCCCTTCATCTAATCCCCCAAATTCTCATATTATTTTTCTCCCTTGAACACCCCACCACCACCCTGTCTCTCACTTCCCCCCTCTTTTTCTGGGCCATTTCTAATCTCTTCAAGCTTCTAAGCCTAGGTGTGCTTCAAAAACAAATCAATAGAAGTATAATAGCACTATGCACGCTTTGTAATTTTTATATCATTCTTTTTTTCTCTCTCTTTTTCCCCCCTCACCAAGCGTACTTCTCATGCATCAAGAGGGAGGTGGGGGGTGTTTGAGGAGTTGGGGGCATACAGTAGAGTGCCCTCGTAAACTTTATTTAGTATTCTATGAATTTCCGATCAGTTATGTTTCATAATGACACAGCAATGCAGTCGGCTGGTGGGGGAGAAGGTGGGGGGTTCGGGGGCAGGTGGAGAGGAGACAGGGAAGGCAGAGGGAGAAAAAGGAAAAATCAATATAACTAGCACACTTTTCCCCGGCATGGCAAAGAGAGGGGATCTATTGTGGGGGAATGATGATTTATGTCAGGGGTGGAAGGGCCGTCAGGGTGCGTCGGGGACGAAGGTGTGCGCCAATAATGATTAATGCCCCCCCTCCATCCTGGAGACAACCCAGCCAGCACTCTTTCAGTCTACCCCCACACACCACCCCATCCCTCCTCTCTCCTTCACCACTGCCACCCCCTCCTCCTCCCCTCTTTGACACAGGACCTTTACCTCCTTTTTCAGACTGCAGTGCCAACCTTCTCACCCCAGATGCAGATTCATGCAGTTGAAATGCTTCGCAAACCAGAAGAGAAAGCGTCCACCATCAGACTTTCATTTAAAATGTGCAAATATCGCGGGGCATGCGCCTGGCAAGCCACTCTGAGTTGTGTTGCTAGCAGTTTGCAGTTAATTAATATGCAAATCCTGCATTTACGTCAGCTTCATTTATTTGTTCAAATACTGGATTGGTCCATGGAAGTGAAACACTCTTAAAGTGCTCACAGTAAATACAAACTAAAATCCAATAAGGCATGTAAAGGCTTCACTTTACTTCCACATAGTTGTCCTAGTTTTAGGATAACTGTGTTTACATCATGTTCTGAGGATACTGTGCCTGGAAAGATCCTCCAAGTCACATCATTTGTGTTGAACTGGAGTCAGTATGCTGTTAAAATGACTTGTTTTCAATTAGAACTCAGTATTTCTGGCCTGACAAACCTTCTCTCTGAACATGCAAGCTGCTCAGAGAAAACATTTTCACGTATGAACACATTTCCTTTTGACCTGAATTTATTGAGTTATCATCCAGTTTGTTTTGTTTTATTTTACCTCTTCTGCTGAAAGGTTGGTTAAATCTTGACAAAAAATTTTCATCTTTTTGATAATTTAATATATAATCAAATATCATCAAAATTTATAAAACAGACCTTACATGCAAATTAATTTGGCAGGAAATATGCAGGAAGCAAGCCATATCTCTGCATCGATTTGCCCAATCATGATTAACATACCTCACTGTCTTCAGTTAAACCAGGTGATAAGTGGTACCAGGCTTTTATTTTCACAATTAACTTGTCTAAATCCGTGAAGCTGTTAGAAAAAAGACTGTCCTTGACATACAGTGTATATTTCACTAGACAAAACATTTGGCCGTCTAGAACTTTGTTTTCGTCATAGGTTACACCTCCTCTAATTACAGATTTTCTAATTCCCCTCAAAGACACAAAGAAAAATGAAATAGTTTGCTGGGTTTTACCATTTCCCAAATACTTTGACCACTGTCAGACAACTTGAATTCAAATTAGAATTTAAACAAGTTTATTGGAGCTGGAGAACAGCAGAGCCTATTCATTTATTCTTACCTCCAAAACCCTGTAGCTCTCAGACTCACTATTAACTGAGAGCAAATAATGTGTTGTGCACTAGCAGTATGGTTCTCATTAAAACGAGTCCACCATGCAATGACAAAATCATCTAAACTCATATGTCAGGGATAATGCATTTTTGCATTTTTGTAGGCCGACCCAGAAGTGAGCATCACCTGGTTCTTTTGACAAGTTGGATTTTACCAGTGGATTTTATATTATTGCATAAAATAAGTTCTGTTGCAAACAAAAGTTTATTATACTTTTATTATAATGTTTTTATTTTCTGAAGCGTAAATGCAATTGCCAGAAGTAAAAAGCTAATATTATGCTATAAACCAACTGACGTTTAATGTCCCGACAACCTCTTTAGTCTTATTTATCCAGCACGTATGAGGTAGAACAAAAGGTGAAAATCTCTTAAGCTTGTCTTAACCAAAGATTTTATTCAGGCCGAACGGCAGTGCCCATAGTTCAGAGGCTTTTACAGATGTGGACATGTTCCTGAAGGTTGAGCTAGTGGCAGAAACGGTGATTGTTTGGTAAGAACTGTTCTGCGGGGAGCAGAACATGATCAATATCTCACACTGGATCAATGGCAGGAGGTGATCAGATGGGTCTTTCTGCAGCAGTAGCAAAAGAGGATCAGAATCAGAATCAGAAATACTTTATTAATCCCAGAAGGGAAATTGCTTTTTGATACAGTTACACTGCTCAATAAAGTTATTGAAAAAAGAATAATAAACAGTTGGAAATAGAGGGTGTAGAT
>JAVQJD010087489.1:0-13251 GCA_036023655.1 Nannoperca australis
TTTGTTTGAATTATGATTATATAGTTCTAACTATTGCTTTTTTTGTCCTTTTCTCTGTACAGCACTTTGAATTGCATCCGTGTATGAAAGGTGCTATATAAATAAACTTGCCTTGCCTTGCTTTGTGGCACTCTGGGAAATGTAGGTAAAAAAAACTATCTGAGTATCTTCGTTTCTGTTGCATCGATTTTCATCATTCTTTAAATCTGGCTCCAAACTTTATGGAAGTGCAATATTAAATCACTGGCGTGCCTCCTCAAGATGAAATAGGAACTGGTGTTTCTCCTCAGATTACTGTGCCGGAGCGGTCACTCAGGTAAATGTGTTTTCGTTTCTTTCTGGAAGTTGATGGATCTCAGTGGTGGGATGAAACTTTAAGTAACAGTATAAACTGTAATAAGGTTCATAATGTGAGTAGCCTGGTTTGACAGTCGTTCAATAGGTGTGCATTTGAGGGTCAGGTGCTCTGTGTCCTCTCTGCTGCCTCCACCCTACAGAGCAAATATATTTAATACACTCATCCAAAATCTAAACTCACAAAATGAGGGGGCTAAATTGTAGTGCTGATACAAAACATTTGGAAATCAGAAGTCTCAGACTAGCCTTTAACATACTAGACAGAGACTCATGGTAACTGTTTGGGATGAACGTGGTGAAGCTGAAATAAAGCCGGAGCCTGTGCAGATGACCAAAATGTTGCAAATTGAGCAGGACGTTTTTTGCTTGTCTGTATATTTTATCTTGGACCTGTATTCATCTAGGAAAATGCAATGCTCTCTTTTTCAGGAACTTTTGTTTTTTTACAGTCACACAGTTACACACACCGACACCTGGGAGCTACTGAGAATAATTACTGATCTGTCGCTGAGCAGCATCACTGGAGTAGTTTATGAAAGAGGATCTTCTCTTTGCATGCTATATTGAAGTACTGGACTCAACACGAGCCTCAGTGTGATAAAGAACAAATACATTGTGATATGCGTTTCACTAGCATTGAAAATCTTTTTCTCCCATTTTGACAGTAAGAGAAATGTGCAATTTACCTCCTATATTATTTATTATTTTAGTCATTGATAGGATTCCAAAATGAATTGATATTAAGCAGGCATTATTTATAAAGCTGGCATCTGTTTTCATTTGTAGGTTTGAGTAGTAATGACATAAGGTCAGTCTTAATGTAATCACAGAAAGTTAGATATTGCCACAAAACTTCCTTTAGAGAAAAAAAAAGCAGAAATTGGATAATCAAAAGGCAGATGTAGCACCTCCCTCTGTCTGTTGCAAGCATCCGTGACGTCCTCAATGAGAAAGTCAAGATTGCATCCTTTGGTGTAAAAGACATCAGGGCCCGAACAGATTTCGCCATATCTCCACTTGCGCCACATGTACGTAACCACCGTCACAGCTGACATTGGGGAGATGATGAGCACAAACCTTGGTCACTGTAACATCCTTTAGTATCAGAAACCTCAGGGCGTTGACTGACAGCAGGAAGAACGCACATTGTGAGGAGGAGAAGGCCGGCACGGACCAGACACACAAACTGGTAGAAATCAGGACACCTGAAGAAGAGAATTTTGGGAGTCCTGAAAACAGAACAACATTTTATATAATTCAATTCTGACCGTTAGTTGAACAACTTGGCTCAAATGATTTGTTTACCTGTTAGGCAACGTATAGTGACAGCAGTTTTCCAGCCTGGGTCACTTCAAAGGACAAACGCTGAAATCTGACCTGCTGTTTCTTATGTTATACACCCGTAGTTGTAGCAGATTAAGTATACCACTATCCTAAATTTAAAAATGACAATACAAATCACATTTCCTTCTTATATATGCTATAGCAATGAGTATATGAAGTATACATTACAGGGAAGAGTGGAAACATAAAATATGATGCAATACCTTTGCAATAAATCCCACCTTTGCAAATGTCAGAGAGGCTTTGACTAAACTCTATTATAAACTGTAGTTTGTTGTATTGTTTGAATATAATAGAGCTGACCAGATGCATGTTCCTGAATCAACATCGTTTTCACAAAGCAAGCTACTACTAAAACTACTCCACACTTGATCGTAACTCTTTTGAAGTGTGTTGCGTTGTTGTTCCGTCACTTAATTATTATTTTGTTTGTGTAGTTATTCTGTTTTAACATCAACATCATTGACAATTGTTCCAGTTTTTCGGTCCACCCCCCACCCCCGAGTGCCAACACTGATGGCAAACTTAAAGGCTACTCCTATCACAACTTTTAACAGTAGGGATTGTTGTAGAACTTTTTTTGGTTCCAAAGCAGAGGAACAGAAATCCTTGAGATAGTAGTGAACAATCAGAATGTCAGAAAGTAGTTTTTTTAGACTTTAACATCGCACTGTCCCAAGATTCAGAGAAACACTGAACATGGTGCAATAAAACACCACTGCTACAATCTACTGTGCCGTTAAATTACAGACCAACATGGTGGTGTCATCTAGTGGTAAAACTCTGCACGTCAGACAACTGGCCTGACAATAGAGACCTTTATTGTAAAATTAGTGTTCATCAAGTCACAATAAACAATTGCATTTTCAGAGTGTATTACTGGTCGGCTGTACAATATACTGCAGGTTAAAAAAAAGAAAATGAAAATAAAAGCACGAATTCTGAGAATATTTTGTTCACCAGGGTCCTAAATACATCAAGGGCATTCTAAACACAACTAAAAGCAAAGATAAAAATCAGTTCCTTTAAATGTACATAGTTTTTCTTACAAAAACAGACAAAAAAATCTATAAACCCCTACAAATCTACATCAGTATCTATCAGCTAACAGAAACGACATAAAAGTTGAAACCAATCGGAACGCGTCTACTCGTCAGGATGTAATGACCTTTACGGGTAACTATTTATCAACTTGACTTTCACATCTACTAGTAAAATCCTGTACATTTTAAGGCACTTGTGGCAGCCACAATGTTTTATACATGAAAAGGCACATGACCTCGTCGCAGTTAGAAAATTATACATACACATTCAGCATTGACTTCTGACTAGTTTACCGTAAATTATGCAACCTAAAAAATTAAAATTAAAATCAGGACAGCAAATTAGCAGTGTGACTAATATTTACATATAGATCATTTAGATCAATTGGTAATTTATTTTGTTTTTTGCTTCAGATGGATCAAAGCTGCATCATTGGACAGGTTGCTCATGTCATGGTTGGTTTTACACCACCAGGCTCTCCCGGCTCACAGCTCCATTCTGTAAGATAAAAAATAAAACATCCACTTGATAAATGAAGAGAAAACATAAACAAAAATAAATCTTTATGCAATCACATTTTCACAGCCTCGATCAGACTTCAAGAATAAGGCTGGTGATATTCTTTATGTTTCTTATTTAAAAAGGGCTCATGTGCATTTGTTGGGGACTATTTTCAGTCACTTAATACAATTTAGGCTTTTTTTTTTCAATTTTAAACTACAGTGCCCATCTTTATGATAATGGACCATGTCAGCCAGTGCTAAAGAGTGGCTCACTGCTGTGTTTTCTCTGTGGCACAGAGGGATGAGGCTTTGGCTGCACAGGCAATAGTTGCTTTTAGGATCAACTCACTCAGTGTTTTGGTCTTTTCATGGGATTTGTTGACTAAAAAAGAGAAATATGGAATTTCACCAGATTATCCTTGAAGTGGCTTCGTCTGTTCTTGTGATTTTATCCCATCACAGAAGTCATAACTTTGATCATAATAATCACAAATGTTTGGATTATTCTGATTTTGACAGACTTGAATCTCGTACTTAAAAAGTATAGAGTGCGCTTTATTAGCTCTGTCTTAGTCACAATGAATAGTTGTAACCATGACTCACCTTGCGTAGGTTGCTTTTCTTTGAAGATGTCACACTTTCATCTTCACTGTACACAGGTGGCGGAGGAGGTGGGTAATCATCACGGCGACCGGGATATCCAGAGGGCGGGTTATGAGGAAGTGGCGGGGGCCCACGTGGCGCCCTCCCCCGATCTGAGCGGTCGCTCTCGCTGTCCAGTCGATCGCGGCTGTGCGCCCTCTGCTGCTCGCCCATCTTTTTCCTCTCCATGGCTTCTCGCAGGAAGCTGTCATCATAATCGTCTCGCCCGCCCCTGGTGCCGCTGACAGGCTGGCGACCCCTCTCCAGGTCCATCAAGTCGTCACGGCTGCGGCTGCGTCTCCCTGGGAGGCCACTGTGGGCCCCTCCGTCTCCTCTGCGGCGATCGTCAGGGGAGTAGTCGCGGCGCCTGCGGTCGTCAAAGTCGCGGTCGTAGCCGCTGCGGGCGCTACTGCTCCACCCATCATCTGAGCTAAAGAGACAGAAAACCACAAATATAAGGGAAACAGAAGCATAATGTGGGTGTTTAAGTCAGGTGTTGAATAGAGTTTAAGACAAGAAACATTTTTTTTTAAGTAAACCACCTCGCTGTGTCCCAGTTTAAACCACAGCTGAGGTTTAGCTTAAACCAAGTTGCTATATCTTGTTGGTGTAAGCTACATAAGGCCACTAAATACAGTGTCATTATATATGGGGTTTCTACAAATGTTATTATCCAGCTATACACAAGACAGTTATTAAGTTACAACCTTTGAATATCACCAGGACTTTTATAGAAATTGTCCGCAGTTTCAAATATCTGCTGACACAGATTATAATTTGAAAATAGGGAAAAAGCCCAAAAAGTCAGAGTAGACCGATGTTGTATGTGTCTACTATATGAAAGGGGTAGTTTGGCTCTTTTGGGACAATGATTTGCATATACAAGTATATAAAAGAAAAAAATACATGATGAGAATATATTGTATATAAATCAGGAAAAAAAGCCACGAGCCATCCCTTATGTACGTAGCATGTAACTTGTTTGAAAAGCATTTATTTTAACACAGTCTGTGTTAAAAAAATGTTTAAATGTAAGCAAATTTGCAGCATGATAGAATTGGAATAACAAATGCAAAGCTTCCATGTGCCTCTTTTTCAAAATGCATTTTGCACACAGCAAGCTTCTTTATTTTGCTGCTTCTCTTGTTTATGTCCTCTTCTTAATACTTGTCCTCATTTGTCTTGTTCTGCCTCAATTCATTTTCTAAGCCAGAAAGAAGGTTTTTGCTTATCTGGCAAAGTAAGGAGGCCAATTCACAATAACCATGATTTAACTGATGATCGTCAATAAAGATAATAAAGATTATTCACTGACTCGTCACAAAAAAAAGCTAAAGTCAAATGCAGATGTGTCAGGTAGATTGTTAGAGCAAAGCTGCAGTTTTATGTAGGCTCATTTCAATTATTGATTTGGTAAGCAGAAAGGAACAACAATTAGTGAAATAATAAACTCATCAATTCATTTGGAAAATCTAACGGCACATTTACTATTTGCTGAGTGAAATAAGAAAACTCAAATCACATCATTACAAAGACCCTTGTTGTTGCTATGTTTGACTAAAACACCTACGTTGCGTGGGCCCCCACCCTCCTTTGCACAGAAACAGAAACATGCACTGCAGCGTTTATCGGCAGTGCATTTGTGGTTTAACCCCCAGAAACATGCACCACAAGTGCACCTTCAACTGGAAGGCCACTGATCTGGTTCTTTCCGAGACGACTGAATTGAGATTCCCTCCCTTAACCTCCCCCTTTAAAAGGTCCCATTGTAAAGTTTCTGGTGTGTGCCCCTCAACAATGGAAAGAATGTCTCTAAACTATTTCAAAAATAAAAGCCATTGTATAAAATACGTGACAATAATCAATATTTTGAAGCACCAGCCTTAATCTCTAGTTACGACTCCAATGCAAATCTGACTACTAATGATATATTCATATGGCTTGTTATTTCTATATGTGTTTCCCTCTAAATTCAACTTACAATAAACATTTTAGCTTTTTCTTTTTTTTTTATAAATCTGTCAAATTGTATAATTTGGTCAAATTGGATTCTCACATAGCTGTGGATAATAATATAATTATTATAATAAATATATTATTGTGAAAGTTTTCTTAATCGCCTGCTGCATATTTATTAATACATTGTGTGGTGCTGATTTATATGATGAGGGAAAAATCCTCTCTTTCTGTGAGCCTTCGTGTCACAGTAGAACAAACGAGGAAGGAAAGGCCAGCTCTTACGTCTTGTCTTGGAACTTTTATTACACTGATGCATATCTCGGCATCAGGGAGAGCACCCTTATTTTTTTTTATAATCAGGGGAAGGGAAAGCGGCATGACTTTGGGGAAGCCCCACGTTCAGCGCTAACAAACTCAACTAGAAAGTCAGATGTAGTTATTTCTCTCTGAGACAAGACAGAGGAATAAACGAAATATAGGTACAGTTTCCAATGTACCAAATAACAATGATGTAATGAATGGTGCATCTATCTAACTATGATAATCTATGATGCTACGATAAGAGAGGTTCGAGGTGGATAACGATATCAATTTCAGGAAAAAAACTATTTTAATCATCAAAACCACAACAGAGGGTTTGCACACCAAAATGTGTCAGATTGTTTCTTTCATTCAACTCTCAGTTCCAAAGGAGAGAAATAAAAATGTATTCCTTTATGAAAACCACTAACAGTTATCTCTTAAATTGTATTGTTATACATTATGACATTAACCACAAATAATTATCTGTTTTGCATCCGCTCTCCTAATTTCAGCCAAAACCCCAAAAAAGAAAAGGAAAGCCCAATGGGATTCATGAGTGAGTAGCTATTTCAATATCTTTAATGGAATAAGTGTGTAAATTAGGTCTAATTGCCAGCATCACTGGTCCAGTCAGATGGTGACAAAACAAGCGTTCAGTAGCATAGTGAGCTTAACTGTGTGCTATTGCATATTTGCGTTGCTGTAACTGTCACAGAAGCCATTGGCCTTTAAGCATTAAGCAGAATATGACAACCAAGGCAAGGGAAGATTATATTTATTAAAAAAACCGGAAGTTTAACAAACTTAATTGTTTTTTGTTTCCTAAAGGTTGCGTATGCTGAGTGAGAAAAGAGACGTAGCCGAGCTGAGCTGTTGGATGAAGTATGTAAGCTTTTTCTTCTTCACTTGTTGAGTAAATGTGAACTTTAAATCTTAGTGCACCGAGCTAGACAACAAGCTCAGCGCCTGTAGCCGCCCCCAGGTAAATAACCATCAGCCACAACCACTGCTCAGGGAAATAAGACTCACCCTCTTCTGCCTCTGGGCTCATCTGGGCGGCGGTGTGGCGGGTAGTCGTCTCGACCGTGGCGCACACCGATGTCATCTATGTTGTCCATGGAGCGGGCGCGTACGCGATCCCCCATGAACCCTCCACCACGGGGCGGGTAGTCATCACGCCTGTAGCCTTGCTGGGAAACACTGCTGATGGTGCTCATGGCTTCGTCCCGGTCATAGACAGTTGCCAGAGGTGGCGGCTGGGAACGACCGCCGCGGCCTCGAGGGTCCAAGCTATCGTGCAGGGAACTGACTTCGCTCATATTGTCCACTGAGGGAAGAAAAAGAAAGAAGAAACGATGGTAAGAACAGGTGAAGGAGCAAACTGAAGCCCCATTCGGACGGGACGACCATTACTATTCATTCTAGACATCATTTTAACTTTCAGGAAATAATAGGATACAATCTGTAGTCATGGATATTAAGCAGAACAAAGTCAGCCGGACGGTTTAAAAATCACCCTAGCACAGGGGTTCCCAAACTTTTTTTGCAGCTCCCCCCCTTTTGGGGATAAAATTATTTTGTCTTTCAGACTTTATTGTCATAATGTAATATTCAATGTTATTGTTTGACAAAACTTTGTTGGCCAAAGCAATGACTTTAAGGGGTTTTGCCTGCTGGTAACTATGGAAAAACTGTTCAATACATGAATATTATTTTTACTATATGTGATTTTGCATTCATTTGCAAATTGTTAGGTTTGAAGATTTGAATTTACCATCAGGAAACTGATTACAATCATTATCACCGAGCTAGATTAAATGTCCTGAGATTTAATCAGATATACTTGTGCTCCTCGTCCTTGAAGTCCCCCCTTCCCCTTTTTAAAATTAAATGAACTGACACGAATGACTTCACAACAATTTTGAGGAAATGTGATCTAGACAGTAATAGTAGTAGTAGTAAGCAGTCGGTTAAGTCGCTGCCTCTGACGCTCGACACTTTCTACCACAAGCACAGCCTGGCAGGAAGTAATCAGTCACTCACAGCGGTTGTAGTTTGCAGGTTTGGATGGGTCCAATTTGGACAGCTCCTTCTCCATATAGTAAATGGCACGTGTTGCGTTCCCATCGGGGTCCACCTGGATACGATACCCACTGCGAGCTGGTGAGAAGAAGATCCCATTTCAGCTTCTGCAGCTTCATGCACATACACTCGGTCAACGAGTTTTGAACATAACTGCATAACATGCATTAAGCATTAACATGTCAAATATTCATAACTATAAAAACAATTCACTCAGTTGAATATTATTTTTATACACATTGTTTTCCATGCCATGTGTATATATAGCTGCTAGGAAGGAATTCAAAAATATACCTAGGCTATGATGATATTTGTACAGAATTACACTGCAAAATATATTTTAATAAGTCACTTAATGCCTTAATGTGATCTAAAAAAGGTCAAATTACTAAAAGTTTTGCCTCAATTTCTTTTCAATCAACCCTAGAGATTATTGCTGTCTTGCATCACATGATATTTATTGTTTGTAAAAGGGTTATTCAAATGATTAAGTAAATATAATATTATACACTGGACAATTAATCAAATGATAATAATTCTATGAAAAGAGAAATTTGGGTCTAACAATCCAAGTAATTTCAGTAACATCCCGTGTTGTGAGAAACTACACTGGATACATGTAAACTTGGAGGTGTGAAAATCTCTCTAAATGGGCTGTGGTTTTGCGGGGCAGGTGGCAAAGGAAAAACACGAAAAGAAAAACGCCCAATTCCTATAAGTATATGTTTTTCTGAATCATTTACTCACTGTGGTCCCCTCCGGTGTCTTGGTCGTGCAGCAGAGGCACCTGGGAGCCCTGCCCAACTGCACCAACACAACAAAGCATATTGAAACAAAGATTGAGGTTAAGATTACAATGTCATTAGAAAAAAACGTACATGTTCAGTTTACTGGCGGTTACAGAAAGCGCCAGCTCCTTTCTAGCACATTATGAGAACTGCTACAGTAATCAGTCAGCAGCTGCCTTTTAGTTAGAACGGAAATAACAAAAAGGTGTGTGCTCACCTGAGCTTGCACCATCATATTCTCGGCCATAACCATTGTGGAGAGGTGGGTGTCCGGCTCCATTGGGTAGAGGAAGCATGGTTATGCCGGGCTGGTTCATTAGCTGTCCACCGTATGCTGGCTGAGCATACATACTGGGAGCATAGAGGGTCTGAGCGTATTGACTGGGCAGACCTTTCTTCACTGCTTTTCCTGCCTCGTACACTGTGAATAATAATATTTATTTATTTATGTATGTATTCATACAGACATAGTTTGGCTATTAGGGCACTTTTTGTGTAGCTATGAGCGTCAGACTGCCAGACCTTAATTTGATCACCATAAATGATCACCATAAACCATTATTTTGGAAGTTGCTTTGGATAAAAGCGTCTGCTAAATGCCTAAATGTAAATGTAAATGTTAAATTTAAATCCTTTTGAGACTTGATTTTTATTTGACAAGATAAGAACATGTATTAATTTAGAAAAACAAAAAATCAACAATCTTTCAAATATGTACTGTCCAAGTGCAAGCAGCCATATTAGATCCTTGCCAACATGAAATACGGTCAATTATTGGTCAAATTATTATTTTCATTGGAAACTGATCAAAGATTCTGATTAAAGCAACTGAACAGACGTACAGTTACAACTGTTGGTGCTTGACAGTTTTTAATTTCATAGGCTTTCCATTTTGTACTTACATGCTCGTGGGCAGCAGCAGCGGTTGGGGCAGCAGGGGCAGCTCACGTAGCAGCAGCAGGTATGTGGACAACACTGGCACCAGCAGATTCCAATCAGGAGCAGCAGCAACAGGAAGCCCATGGCGACCAAAACAACCAGGAGCCAGTCTGTGTGGTCACCAGCAGAGGGTGCATTAGATTAATTCATATCAAAGTACAACATTATGAATCCAAAAGACTTGATTTTTATGATTAAACAGGTCACTTATGTTTTTCATATTCATATAATAGGGAGAATTCGACATTAAACTTAAGTTAGTTTACAGATACAGTTTTCTACAGAGTATATAGATAGTGGCTTTTGAACAGTAAGTCTCTGAGTGATGTGTCTGTGGTCTCTGCAGCACTGACAGACAGAATGAAGAAGTAGCAGTTTGTGGTTTGACACTTTGAGCACAACACAGTCCAATAATAGGCTGTGCTGCTTTTTGGTATTATTACAGTCACTATAGTTAAATCGCTGTGTAAGCCTCAGATTCAATTTTTGTTAGTGAATATTCAAATCAGACAAAACATGTTTCGGGCTACAGTGGTAATAGGGGTGTGTTTTAAAGGCTTTTTCAAACCGGAAAAGCCAGTTTTTCCTTGTACACAGGGCATGAATTTACTCTGCATGTCAGTTCAGGCAGCACATGCCATTTAGGAAAGAAACAATAACAGCATAGAAAGTAGCTATGCAGTAGAGATACTGTTTGCTCAAATGAATCAACCAAACTGGATGGGAAGAGCACAGTGTAAAAACAGCATGTGGCAATGTACACTGATAAGAAAATGTGTTCTGAATGCCCTTTTGTTGCAACTAGCAAGCTGCAGAAAGTCACACATGGGAGCAGAGCCACCTTAAAGAAACAGAGGCAGATAAGGAGGAAGTGCATGATAGACAAAAGTAAGGATGTTAGTAAAGCATAACAGAAGTGAAAGAGTTGTGTTTGTCAGATTTTTTAACCATAACAGGATATTTGCAGCTTAATGCAGGGCCCTCTTTTTAAGATGCTTGTGGTTTCTTTATGTGATTGTGTACTTTCATCAATAACATCTTGGCCAGAAAATCCATTGTATGTCTAAGGCCTAAACTGTTCAACAAAGGAAAAATACAAAAATACACAACCTGGCTGACCTCAAGGAATGCACCCCGGAGGGTTGTGTAAGCAACGGTTGCCAGTCTCATCTCCTTTAAGAAACTTTATACCTCATTCCCGCTCATAAACATCTATTGTGGGACTAAAATCAAACCGAGCTATAATCAATGGGCTTGTACTACCTTCCATAACCAGTAAGTCAATGCCAGGCAGGAGGTCAGTGGTATTTGACTTTCTCTCTGTGAAAGAAAGATAAAGCCACAATTACTTTAAAGTGGTATCGGTCTACCTCTAAAGACTTATTCAGAACCGGACTTGTGGCCAGTATCCTCCATGCCCACGCTCTAGTTCATCAGCCACTTGCAAAATCTGTCGGGCCAAGTTTATCATTTCCTCTTATTTGTGAAAAAACCCTAAGTGTAATCAGGTGTGTGTGAATGGGAGAAGAAAAGTTAAAATAAAAAGGGGAAGTTTTGAGAGAGAAAAAAGAAGAAGCAGAGTGTGAGAGTGAGAGAGCAGAGAGTGTGCACGTATGCATGTGGTCAGAATTTGACCACATTCGCCTATGAAGGTAACTTACCAAGCACAATCAGCTCCGTGTAGTCTTCACTGTTTCCTGAAAGGTCCTGGGAGGAGATCACAGAGCAGACGTAGACGCCGCTGTCGCCCCATGCCGTCTGTGCTATGTTGAGGTCTGCATCTGTGAGAAACAAGGGTTACATTTTTGTTTTAAAATGTCTACCGTTTTCTCCGTGTTCTGCCACCATTACAATCTTCTAATGGTGGGATCTGATAATAGTCCTTGTTAAAAAAAATATGACTCACTCAGCAAAAATGTCTGCCCCTTGTGTGTTAGTGTATTCCTCTGAGTGTAGAAGAATGCACACCCACCCACCCACCCACCCACACCCACACACACACACCCCCACACCCACACCCCCACACACACACACACACACACACACACACACACACACACACAGTGATGGAAACTCTTGATGGAAACCCTGTATGCACAGATATCAGCAAGGGGGTTTACAGGTCGTTTGCTTGGACAATTCCTAAAAATTTAAGTTTCTCACATTTTTATAAGCGGAAAAATTGAAGCGGTATGTCATTGTGAAAAGCTAGGATGATGAAGTAGGGTCCTGAAGGGACTGGCCATTTGAAGATCCACCCTGAATGGGGGTGGTGGAAAATAAATTCACACCAGATGTCAACAGGTGAGACTAACGGAGGCAGATCTGGTTTCCTCATCCAAAACTGTTGATGCAGCACATACTTACACATATTAGTATTAATGCAGGTTATTAAGACATGCCTATCATGACTTATTATACTTTTATCTGAAATCCTCCATTAAAGGCTTTCTTTTCTGCACCTGAATCTTATCTAAAGTCTCACGGTGAACATGGCTTTGTCATTAAAACCCCAAATATTTGGAATGAGCTTTGGAGGAGATTGGGCAAGTAACTTCACTGATAACCTGTAAATCTCCGCTAATGCATTAATCTCACTTACACCTGTACTTGCTAAACACTTGTCCATGTGTTATTGTGTTGATATCTTGTGTTTAATATTTTAATGCTATAATATATATATATATATATACACACACACACACACACACACACACACAGTGGGTACAGAAAGTATTCAGTCCCCTTTGAAGTTTTCACTCTTTGTTTTATGGCAGCCATTTGCTAAAATCGAAAAAGTTCATTTTATTCCTCATTAATGTCACTCAGCACCCCATCTTGACAGAAAAAAACTGAAATGTAAAAAATTTTGCAAATGTATTAAAAAAGAAAAACTGAAATATCACATGGTCATAAGTATTCAGACCCTTTGCTCAGTATTGAGTAGAAGCACCTTTTTGAGCTCTTGCAGCCATGAGTCTTCTTGGGAATGATGCAACAAGGGTTTCACGCCTGGATTTGGGGATCCTCTGCCATTCTTCCTGGCAGATCCTCTCCAGTTATGTATGTATGTATGTATGTATGTATGTATGTATGTATGTCAGAATCAGAATCAGAAATACTTTATTAATCCCAGAAGGGAAATTGCTTTTTGATACAGTTACAATGCTCAAAGTTATTGAAAAAAGAATAATAAACAGTGGAAAATAGAGGGTGTAGAATGTAGAGGGTCCGAATATGTTTGGACCAGGGGCCGGAGCTGCTCCAGGACGAGTCTTTCCAGGGCCTTC
>JAVQJD010087492.1:0-23541 GCA_036023655.1 Nannoperca australis
TTTGTTGGTGTGATTAATAAATATGTAAAGGATAAATTAATTGATTAGAGCGTCTTATTCCATATCAAACCAACTCGGGAGGAATCGACAGAACGAGGCCAGGGGGTTCGATTCCGTCACACTGAAAACACAAAGGAGAGAGTGTGTCAACATCCTCCCAGTTAAAACATTTGGCTTTGGGTTTCCCAGCTCGGCTTCTCACTGTAGATTAGTATCACGTGGCTCAATATCTCTGTGCAATAACAAGGACTAACAAACCATAATCTGCCACAAGAATCTAAACACTGAGGTAAACGTGCGTCAGCCTGCTTACAGGTTTAGTCTCATGGCCAGCTCAGAATTAGTAATGTTACTTAGTGGGACATTTTTAAAGGTTCGAGAAAACATGATGGAATGGAGAACTATAAAGTTGGTGTAGCTCCTCACAGGGTCTATTGCACACAGGGTGTAGAGGGTATAGAATGTAGAGGGTCCAAATATGGTTGGACCAGGGGCCGGAGCTCCAGGACAAGTCTTTCCAGGGCCTTCATGATGTGGGAGGTCAGTGCCACAGGTCTGTAGTCCTTGGCTCCACTGGGACGTGGAGTCTTGGAATAGGAACTAGGCAGGAAGTCTTCCACAGCACAGGGACCCTCTGCAGACTCAGGCTCATGCTGAAGACATACTGCAGACTCCACAAAGCTGAGAGGCACAGGCACCGTCAGGTATTCTCACCAATTCTCACTTTTCTACTAAACTCATGAAGCTTGGCCGCTGTTGCTGTGGAGAAGAAGAGGTACGAATCAAAGCAGTAGTGAATTCAGAACTTGAATTTGTGAACAAAACACTACGCCAACGTTGCCAAATCAATTTTCTGTTTTCTCAACAGCGCATTGGATGCTTCTTGCCAAAGTGCATCTTGCACCTTCTCTCTTGAGGTTTTTATCTATGCAGGCTTGTACCCAGGGGTGCCGCCAGATATTTTGGATGCCCTAAAAACACATAATGTTGGGCCCCCATAGATCATCGATGTAGGCTTCATTGCTGTAACACACCACATCTGCAAAACCTGCCTGATGTGGGCAGAACTGATTATTAATTAGAGTATTTTGGCAAATTGTGGCTAAATAAACAAAATGTATTGAGTGTAAGAATGTTGTAAGTGGATGATGTTGATCTAGAGTGTGCGAAATCAAACCAAGTGATAATATTGTACTGTAGCTAGCTTGGGACTGGCTTTGACAATAAGCCACAATATTATTAACAAAATGCTAACATGGCTGTTTTCATGGGCACTTGCCTTTTTTGGAGAAGAATTGGGTAAACTGTCGCCCTTTATTCTCTCCTTCTGCCCTTTTCAGCCTGTCTTTCCATTTCTGGCTTCATTTTTAGTTCTTTAATTCCAAGAAGTTAAAATATTATATTAGGAGCCCTAAATCCCTCAGATATTTAATGCTATATGTTCATGTAGTATTTTTGAGGGCCCTTGTCTCAAAACGCTTCCCCCCCATTTACAACGCCCCTGCTTGTACCTTTGACATTTTATCAAAGAACCTGATAATGCAGTTTTTATCTTTTGTACTGATGATTTAACCAAGAGTTTCATACCAACACAAGCTGTAGATGTGCTGCAACTGGGAGTCAAGTATTATTATCTATGGGGAAAAACAAATGTGCTTCCCACTTCACAACTTTATTATTGCTCAGGAACAAAACCTTGTGACCAATATGACTCCCAACACTTTGCTTCTGGATGGAGTTTGGATGCTGCTGGCGGTGGGAACGGGGATTGTTAACTGTTGACATCAGCTTTAGGAGCTTGAAGCAAATTTGCATCTCCACAACAGGATTTGAGCAGTAATGGACA
This sequence comes from Nannoperca australis, assembly GCA_036023655.1. Classification (NCBI taxonomy): domain Eukaryota; kingdom Metazoa; phylum Chordata; class Actinopteri; order Centrarchiformes; family Percichthyidae; genus Nannoperca; species Nannoperca australis. The sequence continues at coordinate 1,847 of JAVQJD010087492.1, forward strand.
GGTGGGTGCCACAGCAGGCAAAGTTTGAATCAATGAACTCAGTAAAGATCACGGTGACAACCAATCACGCCTGTTGTGTATTTAATCAGCATGAATGTAATGAATTACAGCTCATTGCTTTACTGCTGAAATAAAACTCGTATCGCATGATTCGGAACCAATCAATTTCATCTAACTGCAACAATCATTACAAGTACGTAGTAAACTCTATTTTAATTGATCAGGCCATTGATCCACTCTCAAGCAGTAAAGGGGGTGTCAGCAGCTCCCATGTTGAGCTTAAGTCATCAATAGCCTTTAAATCTGACGAGCCTGTGCACTTCATGCAGAATTATGGCATGGTGTGTGGAGGTGAGAGGGTAGGCTGGGTGTGAACGTCTCCTTGTTTTGACCCTGTCTATGACTGGAGGCAATTTTTTTCCCGTAACACTCAAATATGAAAACTCCTTCTAGCTTCCTTGAGATGTGTTACGGCCGTGTTTCCCTGTGCTGTATTTCCCTTTTCCTCTTCTGTCCTCTCTCAAGCTCGGCCCAGGTATGCTGCATTCTGTTCAATAAGGTGCACCTGACCTGGGAATTAAGTGTTTAAAAGCTACTTGCCAGCATCCAAGGCGAGGCGATGTGGGGGACCGTGGATCTAGCTGCCTCCCAGTCTGGGCTTTTGTGTGACTGTTGTGTTTTAACTTAGTGGTTTATTTTATCCTTGATTTAGTGTCTTGATTGTTTGTATGTCTTTATTTCAATAAAGCCCATGGCTTTGGTTGTCTTTGTCAGGCTCGGGGAGACACGGGGACCCAGAAAGCAGACGTAGGCTGAGGAGAAACAGTCAAAAATTCTTTATTGTAACTCACTTGGAAACCAAAAAGAAACTCAAACGGAACGCGGGACATCAGGTGCAGGAACTCAACGCAGAAATCAGATGGAATGAACAGAGACAGAACAAAGGAAACCACCAGACTAAATAGACAAGACAAACGATGGGAACGGAAACAGGTGGGTGACAAGACAGAGGTGACTAATCAAAAGAGGAGGGAAACAAGACAAAGACAGGAAACTGACCCCAAAACTACAAAATAAAACAGGAAGGAACAACCCACAGTTTCTGGGCCATGACAGTCTTAAAGGTGGTTTTCTATGGTTGAGTTGGGTTAGTGGTGGAGTGGTTGTTCGCCCCATAGGGGGTGCAACACATCTTACGGACAAAAATGTCCTTGTGCTCTATTGGTCTCATATTTGGTCATGTCCTTGGTTAATTCAAGTAAGCTGTTATTTAACAACTTATAAAAAATTTGAATATTGACCTTTCTCCATCTCAAAATTATAAGCATAAATTGCCTTTTATACCCAAAGTCAAAACTGGATGCTAAGCAGCTTACAGCTGTATTGATGAGGATAAACAATCTTTATGTCACATTCAGCCAAATAATTAAGTTGCTGTAGCGACTGTGCAGGACCTGACCGGAGCTTGCACTGAAACTGTTAATAATGGAGCATGAACAGAGATTGCTGCCACGTCCTCTGGCAGACTTCCAGGTCAAAACGTACCTTTGTTTAACTTTCAGCTGCAAAAGATTAATAGAAGCAGTGAAGCATTATTAATCCAGTGATGTGCCATCGCCATGTTTTTCATAATATCACTCTGGTAGACTACAAGCTGCATCATTGCTGTCATGGACTGTTTACAATTCATTATCTTTCTTCTCATTAATCCTCAATTATTGTGATATCGCATCCTTTTTTCAGGGAGTGCGTGCAGGGCCATTCCTTTGACCTGAAGGCAAATGTGGTTTAGTCTGACAGGCGTTTCCTCCTTGGAGTAAATGGTTGTGGGTATCAATCAATGAAGAAGTCGGGGAAAGTGAATGAAGTCGTCATCCTGATTGAACTTTCACTAGGCTGCGTTCCTGTCAGCATCCCCAGCAGTTTGTCTTTGATGAGGACTGTAAAGATTATTCAGATACATTGTTACACTGTCTTTTGTTGCTATTACTCTCATATCTACAAGATAGGTAGTGCCTGATGAAACCATTTTGTTGCTGTCTGTCTGTTTTCTGGCCTGCATCTGTATCTCCCCCCACCCCTTTTTTCCATTTGCAGCTATAAGACTTTAACATCTTTCAAGCTGTGAAAGTTGGGGATCAGTTGTGTTTCGGTCTGTGTATGCAAGTCAGTGTGTGTTTTGCTGGATATGAATGTTCTCCGCTAACCTAACCTTTATCCCCGTCTCACAGGAAACATGCTTTATTCAATAGCAAATCAAAGCAGTTGAATCTTCTTTAAGTTTGGAAAATACTCCGTATCCTCAGCCCTTTTAAGTCTGCCCTGTGGACAGGCTGTGACGGTACCAGCTGATCTGAATGTAGACTTTGCCTTTGTGGTGTCAGGGTGGCTTTTCAGCTGGAGCGGTGACATCTCAGCCTCTCGGCCCGATCCTGCTTCCTGCCCTCCCCTGTGAATAATGCATTGTGTGTGTGTGTGTGTGTGTGTGTGGGCGCGTGCTTGCGTGTGCAAACATTTACATTATGCAGTTTAATGATACCTGAGCGAGGGTTGTGTCAAAGCATATTCCTGTGTTTCAGTTTTTAGGGGGAGCTTTCTTCTTCCCTCAACAGTATGTTTTCATGTGTGTGTCCATGCTTAGTTTGGCCTGCTTATGGCCCAATTAAAAAAATTTAAAATCTAGATTTTATTTGAATTTTTTGTAGTTATGAACGAGCATTATGCAGTACTGCAGAATAAATACTTGTTTGATGTTTTAAAGCGAGGACATTGGCATTTAATGTCACAGCGTGTTGATTCTTCTCTCTCAGCAGTGTTATTAATGTACCAAGCAGGAGATCTAATGTTTTCCTCTCTGCTCTGATTTGTGATTGTGATTTGCTATCATGTTTAGTCATTTGAACAATGTACCAGCATAATGTTTGTACCTGTGAGTGGTGACTAACTGGAGATTTCATTTTAGCATTTTGAATGGCGTTGATTTCTGTGCAAGAGCAAAACGTGTGATTTACAATTTCACTCTCTGTGAAAAGCATAAAGTCTTCTGGTGTTTTTGGTTCTTGCTGTCTAAATTGATTCAATAACCAGCAGAACTTTTGCAGAGATTTGTGAAAGCAACGTTGCACTCCGTTTGATATGCGTGATGATGTTTTACTCTCTAATCTTTATGGATCAGATCCCTCGAAATATTCTAAAGAAGCAACGCATAAATCTATAGAGGAGGTTCTGCAGTGTCAGAGGGGATATCTTCTGGCTCTAAGGGTCTTCCCCTGGAGTGATCGGGGGACATATGCAAAGACACTGCAGATACTCTCAGTGGAAACATTTTTCATCAATTAGACGGGAAAGTCCACACTAAGCTATAACGTTGGCTTTAACCCTGCAGTCACAGTCTCACAATGGTCACTCACTTTTGGGAGTACATCACCATGGCAACTGATGCAAGCTCACAGGAAAAATAGTGTGAAATACTGTTAAACCTGCATATCTCAATATTTGTGATACAAGGGATAAATCACTCTGTGGCTCTGTGGACCATTTAAGCCTCTTACGGCTCAATATTTTTTCTCTTACTGAGTCTTACCTATCTCATTATTCCCCGTAGGTAGCCATTTCCAGCCAAGAGGCTGCGATTAAACACAACTGTTAACAACATGCACCAGCACCAAACAGCAGACAGACAAAGTTACAGACTAGCTGGGGAAAAAAGCCACTAAAGAGGCAGATGTTTTTCTCAAGAGATTGTATACCGCAACCAGAAATAGGTCTTGTTTTTCTGGATCAGCTGAATGTCTACGTAATCAATTGTTTGCTAACACGTTAGCCGTAATATTTTTGTGAGGTGATAATAGGTTGTAGCTGCACCTGTCATCTTGTGTTGATGGTTTTCTGCCCCCTTGTGACCGACCATACACGGTTTGAAGCATCTTTAAACGATCACGTAGATCCAAATGATAAAAAGTTTGGTCCAACAAAAGGTTCTCCCTGGCTTTCTGGAAGGGAAATCTAATATGTTATTACTCCCAGACTATTAAACAACATCTATGGGTGATTTACCTTCCATTCCCATTCTGTTGTTCTCTGATGAATTTGACCTACTTTTGATGGTAGCACTCTACTCACTCACTCTCATTTTGCTTTCAGTTCACCCAGTTCACATATTTGCTCCTGAGCAATGAAAACGAGGACCATGATAAAGCAGCATTCAAGGTTCAGAAGCCGCTCGTGGACCTGTCCCAGCTGAGATGTACAGATTCTTCTTTAGAAATGATTGAAATTGTTTTGCTTAAAACCTTTTTCTTAAAGGGGAAGTGGGACAACTATGAAGTTAGCAGCACTTCTTTACCAAATAACTTATCTAAATATATATATCTATATATAAAGGGTTGGGTTTTGCTCAAGCAAACAGACTCCTGCACATTGTCAACACTAATTGACATTGGGTCAGAATTGATACCTATCAATTGGAGATATAAATGGTCTGAAACTGATAACAAATAACAGTGGCTAATAAGCTAAGGGCTTATAAGCTAAATGTGAGAGAGAAGAACCACCTGTGCTCTCTCTCCCCATCTCATTCTATTTCTTTAATCACATGCATAACACAGCCCATATAGCTGCCAGTTCGCCAGATGTAAAGCCATAATTAGGGGGGTTATTTGCCTGTTGCGCATATCTTGCTGTGAATATAATGGCTTCTATAAAGGATGTGGTATTGCTTAAAATCACAGTTCGTTGACCATGGTAATCTTGTGTGTGTGAGAGAGAAAGCGAGAGGGCCTTTTTAATGAGCCTTGTGTTCAGGGCCGTAAAAGCACAAACCAGCTGTGACTCCATGTTAAGTGAAGTGCAACACCAGCTATGAATCAGCTAAATGCATACATACAGAGTTTCAAGATTTCAAGTCTGAATTTTGTGCTAAATTCATAAGCTGACGGTTTTTATGTTTATTTATTTACACACTATTTACTGAAACACTGCATTTTGTCACAACAAACAAACAGATGGCCTTTGTATGGAGGCTGTGAATGATTGACAGCTACCATCTTTATGTTAAAGACCTCCCACCTGACTTACTTGGCATATTAGCATTACATCTAGTCACAACATCACAACTGCTGTGATTTCCATAAGCTGATCTATATTAAAGGTGCCCCGGGGACTCGTAAACAAACCTTCCACGTTCAGTGTTTCGCACCAAAAATGCATTGTGTTTGCAAATGGTTACAAATGCGAAGTGTCAACAAATGTGTGTCAACAAGGCTGCTTAAATTATGTGACTAAGGTTATCAGGGTATCAGACGTTGGATTAGATTTTCCCGTTCTTCCCATTCTGTTGACATTGATTGAATGCATCAGATATTGTGCATTGTTTACATCAGTGGTTGTTTGCTAGCAGTCTTCTTCCTCACTGCCTAGTTGGCGCTTTACCACCATCAACTACCGGACAGAAATATAACGTGAAGCCTTTGGCTCGACATGAATTGTATCCCCTGTTCCCCTAATGGGCAAAAACTTCCTTTAATTATCTTTAACTTACAATCATGAGTAAGCTTTTTGTTTAAAAAGATAATCTGTTTTTGCTTTGTTGTCTTGTAATGTGGCCCTATAGGCTCATGTTAGATCCTTTACTAAAAAACAAAACATGTCCCAAATGTCAGAAAGAGCTGAAGTGCAGGTCTCTTTGCCGAATAATTTCATTGTGAAAGCTTTTAAAACCACTCTTGGATTCAAGATTGAGGCGATGGAAAAGGGAAAATACCCCCTTTTACACACACACACACACACTTAAGCATGTGGGTAACAGCACAAACACACATATTTTAGATGTGTGGATTGTTTGTTAGGTTATTGCTTCTTTGATCCTTAATGGTGCAGAAATGCTCCATCGGCTGCCTCATAAACCCTGTGAGTTCCCTCCCTTCACTGTGGATGTCCATATTTTCACTGCCCTCTCTATCACTCCTTATTTTCCTTTTTTTACTTTCATCACTCAGTCACACAGATGCCCCCCCCCCCCCCCCACACACACACATTAGACTGTATGTGGGAGAAGCTATTGTTATGCTGCTCATGTCAGGGTGTATTTGTGCATCTGGTCCGTTCGTCCCCACAAATCGGAATCTAAAATCCCAGACTGATCGTTCTCTGCTCACCCTAACCCTGTATCACCAACCAATTACAGCCACACATCTGTCTGTGTCTGTGTCTGTGTGTGTCTGTGTGTGTGTGTGTGCGCCCACCTTTATGGATCAGAATAAGTCTCTCTGAGTCTGCGTGTGTCCGCATTGTGCTGTTTGTCAGGCAGACAGGTCAAACTTTATTTTAATGCTCAGTTTTGTGTTCTTGTCATATCAAAATGATTCTGTCACTTACTGGTCTCTGGCAATCCCCACACCCGTTAAAACAACTAAAAAGAGGCCACACAGTCGTAGAAAAAGAGAAGATAAATACATCCATAGGGGCTGAGACAAAGATCACCTGGAAAAACACAAAGCACATATTTCTGGATTTCTGCTCCGGATTATTTTATTCTTTCAATGCATTTAATCTTCCAACATTTTAACATTAATAAGTCTTAATCATTGTCAACATAGCCTACTGTACCCCAATGTTGAGAAATATAATGCATGAATCAGGAAAATCAACAATCAACTAATCAGCATCACCATAGCCAAACTTACCATTTATTTCTGTGCTTTACAAAAGCATGTATGCTAATTGGTACAAAAAACACATTTATGGAAGACAGCTGAATAATGTAAGAATGTAAAATAGTCACCTCATTGAGAAGAAAGCTGCAAATGAAAAGTTTTTTTGGGATTGTGTGTGTCACTGTCCTCCCATCTGACAACATGTGGGTGATTTTACATTGAACTAGTCATTAAGCAATTACCCTTGTGTCTCTTTTACTCACTAGAGTCAGCGCTGAAGTGGCATTGTGAGTGGTGATTTGGTGTGTTTGTGTGTGTCCATTAATCCTCTCTGTGTCCTGCCTGTGAGGATAGTGGCCATGGGAGAGTTGTTTCCACAGCAGGTGATTTGGAAAATCATGGTTTGTTTCCAGTTCTGAATGCATTATGGCCCCCTGTCCTTTCATTAATGTGTTGCACCTGTTACTTGCAGTTTGCAGTCTTTATTTTTCTTTTTTTTTAACTTTTACTTAATTCATTTAGTTAATTTTATTCTATTCTACAGTCAGTAGTATTAATATACTAATCTCCTGCAAATGTAGATTTGATTTTATATATGTATATATGTATAGTATGTATACTGTTTTAATAGTATATCTTGGGTAGACATTTTTTACTACTAGTTTTTTCTCAACTTATCTGAAGTGGATTGAGCCAATAACTTAGAGTGGACTAAACCCTGGCATTATTTGAACAACTGCCAGCCATTTTGGGTACCAAATACCTGCTGAGATGTTTGCAAAAATACTGCAATTATTTCAGAAAAATTCATGTAATAATAAGACCTAACAGCCATGCTAGCGGTACTTGCTTTGCACTAAAAGCTAAAGTCAGCATGATAACATGTTCAAAATGACAATACAAACATATGCTGTTTGTTAAGCAGGTATCATTTGTACAATATTCACCATGAGTTTAACCTGTTAGCATGTGCTTATTAGCACTAAATACAACTGAGGCTAATGATTATGTCATTAATTTTGCATGCATTTAGTATTAATTGAAAGTATTGGGAAAATGTTATAAAAAATGTAAACATCTGATGATACTGCTAGATGAAAATTCAAGGGATCACCAAAGTATTAGTACAATTATATATTAGTATTATTATTATAATACTAAGTTGTAGTTGTAGAGACATTTCATTCAAAACCACAAATGTCAAACTTATGGTAGGGCTAGAAGAAAAGTGGAATATAGCAGACAAATTTGTGTTTTATTGTCCTTAAATGAGGGTTGAATGTCAGTGCTGAATATTGCTGCAAGAAAGAAGTCCTTGCTCTTTAGGCCTGACAACAAATCCTGACATTTACTATTGTTTTTTCTTCTCGAACTTTCTTTCCCTAATAAATGGTTTAGTTTATAGTTACATTTCTAAAGTGATGACCCATTTGATGTTGTGGGGATATTATTTAAATATCTCTCTGATCTTTCGACTGCCAAAAACCGCGTGTGCTGGAAATGTTTTGGTGACAATGACTTCATATTATTTACTGTGCAGTTAATCCATTGTAAGAGAGGTTCAGAGTAATTGTCAGATACACTCCTATAAACTGCCTTGTCAAAGAATTTTAGTGTGGATTTTCCCTTTAACTATAATTAATAATTCCTACACACTATACAGTAGATTGCCCTGAGAAGCTATCTGGAATTGAATCTGTTTCTGCTGGCCACGCTGACGGCTCTGTTGTTGTACATGGAGTACTGTCAGTTTGTGCCTCTCATTCCTGGCTCCTATGGAGGAGCTCTGAGAGTGACATGGAACATTAACACCTCCGTGCAGTGTTGTTCCCACACATCTCTCAGCAGTGTGAGACCAGATGGATAGCTTCTCATTGGGAGAGTACTGCATCGTTGCTGTATTTCGCTCCTGCACCCCATGAGCAGTAGATGTTATCCAACCTCGCAGGTGAAGAGTAGACTGAGTGAAATAACAATAAATGTGCTAATCCTATCTGAACCATTTGCATTAAAACGCCTTCGTGTGTGTGTGTGTGTGTGTGTGTGTGTGTGTGTGCGTGCGCGCCCCTATATTACTCCTTAGTGTTCGTGTGAGTGGCAATCAATGTAAATGTGTGGAGTGGAAAAGATTATTAAGCGACACTTGGGAGGTATTGATTAGCTGAATGGGCTTCTCTCCTCCTACCCTGTCTTGGTTCGGTCCTCTGCTACCACTGCTCTTTTATCAATTGCTTTTACGAATGGAGGGACTGGACTTAACACTCTTCACTACATCTTCCTAGAATCTGTCAATAAACCTCTCATCTTGAAAAAAATAAGAGAATCATGCCATTTGTCAAACTGTCTTTGCAGCCAGGGAAATGCAACTCCCTGGTAGAAACTGACAGGGAAAAAAATCAAATTTTCAATAAAATCAAAATTGTTTATTACTTTTCTGATTGACTAATCCAATGATTAATCTCATCAGCACTAAACCTATCAATGAAAAGCAAAATAAGAAGTGAAAAACACCTTGTGATCATGTGTGACAACTGGAAAGCTATATGTTCCATGGTGGCTCCCCACTTATTCCTGTGAAGTTGCTTACTAGACACATGCACAAATCTTGGATTTCTGCACATTATTTCTCCTATGGCTTAACCGGATGACTGCCGGCTCACTGCACACATGAAGGGTATGAAAATAATATAGTGATATAGCTCTTTCATTTGCAAATTGCATTTGATGTAATGCCTTAGAGAGTCATTTTAGGGTGTTTGTGATGTGATGCTCAGAAATTTTTTTTCATCATTGTACAGCCATTCCTTTTGATGTGATTGCGAATGGGAAAGGTCTTTTTGAACCAGTGGTCTCTAGCTTCTGTATTAGTGGTTCCATGAAGCGGCCATCTTCACTAAGGAGCCATCTCAAGGCTTTCTCCACTGCCTCAGTGCTTGAACAGGACCCCCCTCATGCCTTTTGTAACACAAAAGGAGTTGGTAGTAACTTAAGCACATTTATTCATTTTCATATCACGGCCAGACTTTCCAGTGATCATGGCAGCAGTCCCTGTAGCCAGGCAAAGCCATTTTCATGCCAGGCGTGCTCGTGAGCAGATTTTTCGAAGGAGAATATCCCTTTTTGATTGCAGTCTGAACATTTTCAGTTTTCTCCTTCTGTCTGCGATTGTCCGTCCTCCTGTGCTCTTGACGCGAAGCCACCATTAATAGCTGACTTTGCCACATGGATAATTGCAATCAAATGTAAAACAAGGGCAAATTGCACTCAGCTGCCAAACTTTGCAGGCATGTTTCCACTGTGATATCATTAGCGCAATATCTCTTGTGAATCGGACCTTAAGACAGGGCAGAACGCGGTGCATGTCCGCCCAGGTGCAGCGTGTGAGAAGCGTGTTTCAGCCGTTAGAGCGTGTGGATTAATTATCCCACGAAACGCTTACTGTTCACCTCTGTAAACGCTTTGTGTGGGGCAGTTTTAGTTTTCCTCTCGACGGACTCATACAGACAGTCCTCACAAGGCAGCTTAAGCTTCCGCAATGATGACGAAAGACGTGATAAGCATGTAGGAGATTTGACTTTGCAATGTGTTTCCTGAGCTGTCCACCCAGGTCTCCCAGCAAACGAGTACAAGGATGCTGATGAAGCTGATGATCACCTTCTCGTGCTGCTTAATCTGATGCCACAAAAATAAATGTGAGCAGTGTATTAACAACAACACGAGCTTGTTGTGTGCGTTTTTGGAAATGATTTGCAAAGAGTGAGTGGTATGGAATTGGACCGGCAGATTTGTGTCAACACAAAGCATATGTTGGAAAATGAGGTTTGAAAGCCAGATCTTGCGGCACCTTTATTTGTCATTACTGATCAACACTGGTCACTGGTGCTGTGAGATGCTAAAATGTTAATTACTGCTAGCTGTGTGTTAGCTGGGCATGCTGTCGATCCCCCGTAACAGTATCCGTCGTGCTTATAATCGTATATCTGTCTATCTGTTATTTCTCAAATATAATGTATAGTGTTGTACATAAATCAGTACTTTTGGAAGGCAGTGCTTCCAAAAAACCTCCAGATATTCCTTTGTGTTTTCTACTGTCTGAAAAGAAAATCTCCTAAATCTTCCTAACAAGTCAGCTTGAGTATAAGTTGTGTTGCACTTGCAGTCGGTTGTATATCTGGTTGTGCCTTTGGTTCACACAAGGCACTACAGTTACACCTCCCCCTAGCAACAAATAAATCATTATACCCATGGGTCTGAATCTATAGCGGGAAGAAGAACACGATACCACATGAGTTGCTCATTGTGGCAACTAAGCCTTAATGTGATTCAAGTCACTTGCAGTTGCTTTCTTCATGAATTCCATAAGATGGAGTGATGAGAAAGGACAATGGGTACACGTGTGCTCCCGAGGACACAAACATGCACACACACTGTGACAGATGAAAGCAGTCCTCCCCAGTGGCCAAAGACAGCCAATGCAAACAGACGGGTGCAATCAGTACTTAAAGGTCATGTTAATTTATGTGCACAGCCTATTAGAGCACAGCCACTCTCACGCGACGAATGTGTGTAGATCTCACCCTTTGCAGTTTTCTGTTTCAACATCGTAAGCTAAAGACGGTATCAACGTAATAATGACTGATGTCCTGCAATGCAAGGTCCGTCAGTCTGTCCACCCCTGGATGATTGACTATTACGATGACCTGACTTTACGCGCCACCATGAGGTTTTTGGCTTTGAGTGAAATTTCACAAGTAAAATGTCATGGTTCCTATACAGTGTGTCCTAATGACTTTGGTGATCCTCTGACTTTTCATCTAGCTACATCAGCAGCTTGACATTTTTTGTTTTGAATCAATTATTGGATGGATTGCAACAAAATTTGGTACAGTACCAACTTGTCTAATATTTTGGTTAATGACCAAATGCTTGAAAAACTAATCACAATCCAATCAGCCTCAGCTGTAATTTACATTCAGTGCTAATTCGCATGTTAGAATTAGCATTAGCAAGGAGTGGTCAGTTTGTATTAGCTGTCCATTTGTTGATCCAGTTCCCCTACGTGCCAATTTCCCCACATGTCCCTTCATTTCTCTCACTTGCCTGCTGTCACTCCAATTTAAAGCACAAGGAAGACGGGCAGCCTTAGTCACTGTTGGCAGCTCAACAGCTCGATCAATATTCTTGAAACTGTTGTGTTGAAACTCTCTGCCCTGCAGTTTTTAATTTGAAGGGTAGGTTCACGGGGAAACGTCTGTCATAAAACAACTCTCACATGCCCATATGTACATTGTAAGTTTTTGGTTGCTGTAAACGTCCTGCCCACACTGGCTACATAGAAAACCCCTATTTATGTGATTCTAATGTAAATAATTGCGGAGAAGTTCGATGTAAAAACCTTACTGGAGTGAACAATTTGAGTTAGACAGATCATGGCGATATCTACTGTGTTTTAGTACCAAATTCACCTTTCTTCCTATTGTCTCCATGCTGCAGCTCTAAAAGGAAGCACAAAGATGGAATTATTTATTAATTATTTCAGATACCCACGTGATTTGTCTCTAATGTCTGAAGGAATCACATTAAGATGGGATCTCTTTACAACCAGTACAGAGAAAAGGGACAATTACAGTGACCAAAAACAGTTTTCATGTATATAGGTGCATGTAGGTATTTAATTTTGACTTGAAAAAATGTGATGCACAGTATGATACTGTCCAAATGATGGGGGCACACAATTTCCACTGCTGTTTGTTATATCAATTATATAATAATCGATATATAATAGACTATGTTTACTCTGACATCCAGCTCCAAACTATTTTACATGTACTTCATCGTATCGTGTAAAGATAAAGTTTCCTTTACATGACCAGTGCAGCCTCACAGAGCCGTTAGCATGGTTGTTTTGGTGGAATCCTTTAAAAATATGGGATTTTCACATTTAGTTTCTGTAAACAGTGTGAGTGTTGGTCTGTCTCTGTTTCTGCACGTGCAACCATGTGGTTGCATACTCGTGGGCGTGTGCTTGGCTGCGTGTTTGTCTTGATCTGTTAACGGTGAATAGCAGCTCTGGCAGAGCTGTGAATTCCCTCTCCTTAGCGGGCATGTTTTCATGTTGTTTTTCTCAGCAGGAAGTGCAATATTGCCAGTGCCTAGGGCTGCTGGGCTTCTAATGTAGTTACTATTGTCTTTTCTCCTACATCCACCCACATCTCTCTGTCTCTCTATCTCATTCTGTCTTGGTTCATTCTTATCTCCGAGGCTTCTCTCTCCTCTTTACACGATTAAAGTACAAACAGCCGCAGACATCTCTATTTTACTTTCCCACCCTCTTTTTTTCCTGGTTTCCACCCTCCATCACATTAGGTCAGACCACGCTCAGAGAGATGTATGCAGTTTTCCTCATTTGTAAAAGTATAGTAAGTATGTGAGAGCATGTCTACTAGTGATATCACATTTGCTTAGGTGATACATAGCTGCTTTAATTCCCCCAAAGTTCAGGATGAAGAGGTGCGAGAGTCATAGAGCTGGATAGGACTCAGTGTGGTTGTAACACCGCCATTAGACTCCCACCCTTCACTCGCTGTCCCTGTCAATCAAAGAGTAGTCCATCAACCATCTCTGTACTTAGCACTGAGCCAACACACAATCTCCTCGCAGCATACACACGTGCATGGCCATCCCTGTCCACTCTATCCCCATCACACACACATGTGCACCCATAAATCACAGGGTTAACCATGCTCTAGCAGAAACCCTGGATCAGGATGAGCTGCTTCCTCGCTCTGTCTGAATCCTGATTTGTTAATTTATGGCCTGAGCTCACCTGAGTAGCTCACACACACACACACACACACACACACACATACACACACAGGAGTGGCTTACAACATTACCACATCTGTCCCTCTGGTCCTGTACCATGGACCACCGGAGCGAGTGATAAGCCGGAATGAGAGACACGACTTAAGGCAAGGGAAGGGCTAAAGCAGAGAGGTCGGCATTTGGCATATTTGTATTCCTCCATTATCCGTCAGGTGTTATCAATGGGCATAGATCACCAGAGCATATGATAGGGGAAGGCCAAAGGATGGGAAGAGGGGGAGGGATTGACTGAAAGGGGGAAAGTAATGGGAAAGTGACAGACACCAGTGCAAGTGAATTTGCTCATACACAGAGAGTGCAAGAAAGGCAGGGGATTGCACAGAGACAGGGGTATCATCCGTCCACCAGTATTAGCCCGCGGTACTTAAGGGAAATAGAGTGGTGGCGGAGGGACAGTGGAACAGAGAGACAGAGAAAAATGGTCCTCTTGAGTTCTGTAGGTGGAGATGGATAGCAAATCGAGTTATGTCGAGATATGAACTGGGAATTTAGGCAGAAAGAACAAAGCGGTATCTCAGATGGAAAAGGAGTGAATTGAAATGCTTATCCCACGCTTCAATCTATGAGATGAAGATAAAGTTATGGAGTGAAGGACAGAGAAGATAGAAAGTGGCAGGGTTAAGTATCTCTGTGTGTGTGTGTGTGTGTGTGTGTGTGTGTGTGTGTGTGTGTGTGTGTGGCAACTGTCTAAAAGTCCTCTTCTCGAGGCAACTTCTCCATTGGTCTTGGTGTTGGCTGTCATTGTGGAGCAAGCACCACCTCAGGTGCTGAATCAAAGGTCGTATGGTGCAAGCAATAGGAGTGGGAAAACTCCATCTGTTTTGACTGTCTAAGAGAAAAGATAGATGGATAGTAAGAGTCAGCACCTCAGTTGTCACCAGCAGAGTTATCAGTTTGCACTTTATGTAGCAAACGTCAGGGTGGTGGATGTGCTCGCAGCGTGTCGGACTTTCATGCAGGAGACCGGAGTTTGTGTCATCACAAACCAGCAACTACTGATTTAATTAACTGTGGCCTACACCTAATACCTTACCTAATCATACCATGCCTTAACCATCATTTACTTGCCGTAACCACCATTCCCCTTTAAGCGTAACCATATCGTAGTTGCCCTGCACACAAATTGTAGAACGTAGTCATGGAATCATCATAGAATCATTCAATATCAAAACCTTCTTGTCTCATGATAGATGAAAATGATGTGAATCATACGCTACGATCTTTGCAGTCACTAAACTGAACAACTGGACAACGATGTGTGTCATGAACACAAGAAATGAGGGAATAACTTAAGTAGAGTTACAGAGACTTGTAACAGTCAAACACCTTACTAAATCTAAATCTTACAGCCTCTGAAAAGTATGTTTCTTTAACATTAAGTGGTCATGGCTGTATAAGAGTTTAACACTCAAAGACTCAGCTAACCTGCTTCATCAGGACTGTGTGGGTGTGACTGGATCATATTTGATTGACAGTGACCTGACATCAGAAGCAGTTACACCCCTACTGTGACGCTCAGAGTGCAGATGAAAACAGACATTTTGAAACTGCTTATGTGAAATAACTGAAGAGGCTGAAAATTGTCAGGGCTGTTAATTTGTCAACCATTTCCAGATACTGTAGATAGATTGACACACTAGCAAAAAGGTTATGAATGGCTAATGCTGTACGTTAATATGCAAGTTCATTGGTTCAATACGGGGGCTCACCAACCACCAATACAAAGGTCGCTGGATACAAAGAGCTCTCTGCTCTGACCTCATCTGATGTTAAACTTGCTTTAGAAAATATTTTCTCATGGACGCAGATCATTTCAGTCGATGTCATTGTGCATATCTGACCGCCCACATGAATAAGAACAGGTTGTTCTTTATGAAGCCGAAAGCTCATTCTGCTATTATTAATAGTGCTCCATGTGGGAGGGAGAACCAAAAGTTGTTGAGATAAAAGCATCTGTGATATGTGCTATTGGCATGTTTGGGCATTAAAAAATAATACAAAAGTCAACTAAGTACACCAACAATTTTTAACAATTTAGCTTTTGAGTTGTTGGGATGTTGTAAACTTGTGCAATAACAGGCTGTCACTCTCTAAGTAAATAAATAAAATGACATAAACCTGAAGTAATGTACAGGATTGGTGCGCAGTATAGGACCACCTAATGAGAGGCGCCAGTGACTCGGTGAGGCTGTACTTACGAAATGAACAGTAGTGCTTTGAGCTAAATGCTAACATCAGCCTGCTAACATGTTCACAATGACAACGCTGACATGCTGAAGTATGTAATCACTGACCTCATGACGGTGCTAGATAACAGGTTATCACCAAAGTGATTTCAATTAATCCTAAAGGGGGGCATGAATGTGTGAACCTAATTTCATGACAATCCATCCAGAACTTCATGGTGGTGATAGGAGAAAAGTCAGGGGGTCACCAAAGTCATTAGGTTCCTTCATTAGGTTCATCTTTTGGGCAGCTAGGACATCTGGACCAAATTTCATGGCAATCCATCCAATTATTGTCAAGATATTTCATTGACAACTCCCTGGTGGTGCTAGAGGCACCCTTACCAGGACCAGGAATGGCTCTACAAAATGTCATGGCAATCCATAGTTGTTGAGATATTTTAGTCTAGAATTACTGACCACCTACAGACCGACATCCCCATCCCTAGAGCCATTCCTCTAGCATGGCTTCAAATTAAATTTGCAGTTTAAAAAGCAGCTTAGTTCAAGATATCTGGTAGAGCAAGCCAGAATATTCTGTCTAAAACCATCTTAAAGACGAGAATCAGGTTTTTCATGAATGTGTAAATGAAGATTAGCTTTGAACAGCAATTCCCCGTGTTTCCAGGCAGTATATTGAAATTAGACAAGAACAAAGGGCAGGAGAGGAGACTGAAGCATCAGTATGAGCTGGTAATCAAACCTAGATGTTTACTGGCAGATCCACAAACACACTCCACGAGTACGTCTCCTGAATTAGCTTTTTTAAATGTTTGATTATGATAATAAAGACATGGCCCTGAATGTGTTTTCAGTCATAGTTTGACTGTTATGATATCATTTACCAACACCCAATCCTCCAGAATGAGCATTTATAATGAATGCACCCATATTTGTATTTTCTAAAAGAGTATTTAAATGCAC
This sequence comes from Nannoperca australis, assembly GCA_036023655.1. Lineage (NCBI taxonomy): Eukaryota > Metazoa > Chordata > Actinopteri > Centrarchiformes > Percichthyidae > Nannoperca > Nannoperca australis. The sequence continues at coordinate 18,534 of JAVQJD010087492.1, forward strand.
AAGAAAAACTTACACAAGGACGCGTAGAGATGGTGGGTTTAATGATGTCTCTTCAGAAATGTTCAAAAAACAATGAAGAGGTGAGCAGTCCAAAAATGCGTTCTGATCTCTTTTTAATGAACAGGATGTGACAGTGTGGCATCTCATCAACAGCTGTTCTACCTCACAGCTTCCTCTCTGGGGTCTGTCCACCTGTTCTTGCAGGGGAAATAAAGCATATTGCTGGAAATTGTAACATGTTCTTTTTTCTGTTCTAACATCAGTCACTTTAACATGATGCTGAAGACAATCTTTTTTTGTGTGTGGTATTGCCACTGTTGATGGTATAATGACATGAAATATTGTTGGAGATTAACACGGCTACAGGTATCACAGTACAAATTGCATCTCAGATTCTGGACGAGCAACACATGTACACTTTTCACCTCAACAGTGTCTTGATTGATGCTAACAAGCAGACTAGATTAGACACTATAAGAACAGAAGTAAGTACAGAAAAAGAGATAAAGAAAGGAATAAATCTGAGAAAATCTGAGGACAGGAAGATTATCAAATGTGCCCCTGCTGAAAGCTGGAGTCACATTTTTCAAAGCCCTCAGAGCACTGATCTGTGGACATGACTGACGTATCCTTGGGCATCGTATCATTTTCTTGTATGTTGAGAGCAGTTCAAATGATTTTAGACCATGCTGTTTACCCTGAGACGTTGGATAGATCTTTATGATGGACAGTTGGAGCTTGATAAAGTGCACTCTGACGTGATCCATTCTTTGATATTTTTCTGCATGCAGTCAATTCTTTCTCAGAATCAGAATCAGAAATACTTTATTAATCCCAGAAGGGAAATTGTTTTTTGATACAGTTGCAGTGCTCAATAGAAGTTATTGAAGAATAAAAATAAAAATAAAAATAATAATAATAATAATATGGAGGGTCTGTTCCTTGCTAGTGAATCGACTTGCTCCTAGAGATCCCCCAAGGATATTCTTATAGAGTCACCACTCTGCTGGTCTTGGTGAACTACAAAAACGCACAGTCCACTTGCGGTCATAGAGTGGTGTGATGTTGCCTTTCACTCACAAACAACAGATGCCTGCTACTATAAAGCAACAGCCTTCATTTGAGCCATTGCTAAGACACAGCTGATATAATCTTCCTTTCTTTAATCAATGAAATTGATGGCCTGTGCCGACAGAAAAGCAAAAGGTTGCTTACATTACCTGAATATTTCTACATTTTTCTTTTCTAATAAAAAAAGAGTGAGAAGAGATAAAAGATTCAATAAAAGATTTGTGTGTATCGGGGTCCAACTGTAATAGCCTTCTTTCTGCTACATAGATATCTGCTCTGTACATCACATGTCCTGTGTTCTCCTTTGAGAAACATTCAAAACCAAAAGGGAGCCACTTCCAGCTGAGACGAAAAGGGGTATTTAAGTCAGACAACTCATGTTTGAAATGTTCATTATAGCAGCAGAACATAGTTAGACTTTAGCGTCCAGACTGCGACCTCATCACTCCCTGCAGATATGTTTACATGAGATATTGTGGAGTGATGCAGTAGGTGGATGCTGGGGTGGTGGTGGGGCTGAAACAACAAGCAGCAGTACTGAGGAGGAGCAGCAGCAGTGGGAAAGAGGGGACATTTTTACAGTTTAAATAGAGCACCAAATTGAAAGGGTGTGTTTGTAGATGGTTGTGGAGAGTGAGGTATGACAGGTGTGTATATCAGTGTAGCTCGAGATGACTGCTTGAACTAGCTCGCAGGCATCACTCCATTTTTGATGTTTCCCCAAGGACCCTTTTTCTTCTTTTTCATAATAAAAACACTAATAACAATACGTCTAAAAACACATGAATTTTATTTTTAACACAAAAAAGATGACTAAATGTGATTTCAATTGGACTCTATAGGACTGAACGTTCTTTACGAAGCCTCCTGACTTGCGACCCCTTGTCAAACATGACAATGTTTTTTTAATTTTATAAGCTATGAGCACTTAAAACTGATTTTTACCAGAGTAGGTAAGTTATAAGTAAATTATCATTACATAGTGTAATGATAATGTTAATGAACATTAACATTAACACTCAGAGCACAGCACCCAAATTAATTGCACCTGCATGAATAGTGAAACTGTTGAGTTGGTGGAGTGCCTCAAATATCTTGGACTTATAATGGACAATAAATTGAGTTTTGAACAACATGCCACTGATGTCTATACATGCTTCCAGAAAAGCCTACAAACTCAAAACACTTTCTGTTGCCTTCCACCTTCTGTTGCTGCTCTACAAAAGTATACTTTAACCCTCTGTTTCTTCACCATGTTAACTGCCTCCAACAAACATACTCATCCCACACCTCACCTCGCTCCAAAATGATTGGTCTCCCCCAACATGTCAGACCTCAACAGCAAAGCCATTACACACAGAGCACACATTATAGCACATGATCCCCGGGACCCCATCAACCCATTGTTCACACTGCTTCCATCTGGTCGTACATACAGATCCCTGGCCTGGAAACAGGCACGCTATGGCATCAGTCAACAAAACGCATTGGTAACTGTCCAGTGTGTCTGTGTTGTGTGTGTAGATGTGGATGTATATGATGTTGTTAAACTGTAGTGTATTTATGCACCTATGTCCTTATGTGAGGCTCTGTAAAGACTTTGGCAACAACATTCTTTGGAAAGGACAATAAAGAATCTATCTAATGTGTAATGTCGCACACGCAGTGATGATGCTGCACCTCTACATAAAGAACATGCAATATTTTCTTCAACTTTCAAATTCACTTTATAAATATGCTCCCTGTTAAAAGGTGTGGAAGAAATTATTTCTTTCTGTAATGTCCAGTTTTTGGAAAATACAACATACATATTTCTCAAATATTATATTGTGTATGAAGCATACTACACATGAAGACCTACAACGAAAATCTTCAGTCTTCAGAACAGAGACATGTCTGTATTCAGCTGTGTACTTGTTGCACAGAGTTGATAGTGTCAATAAATGAGTCAGTGGAAGCTAAGTGATTCAGCCCTCGTGGTAATTAAACACCACGCATGAGTCACACAGCAGAGATGGGTCATTACGAGGCACAGAGGAACAACATGCTGAAGTTAGCATTAGTGACAAACAGGAAGACTGCTGATTGCATTAGTGCTCATATGGCAGTTTCATAACGTGGACTGAATCATTAAGGGTTCAAACAAGTTAAAAGTGTTTAACACACACAACAAAAACAGGAATGAACACAGAAGTAAGATTGGGAGATATGACAGATAATCTAGGAGTTAAACTATTTTAAATCTGACATTAGAAGAAGATAAGCAGCATATCGGATATTCACAAGAAAAATGTAACCCCCTCTGAGCCTTAATGACACTACTATTAGCATGATCTGTTCAATAACATACATTTGCACATGTAAAACATTATTGCACTTGTTTTATTAAATAGCTGCATGCTCATTACCTAGGAATTGTCAAAGGGTATTCTGAAAAAGAAGTCACTAAATTGGACATATGGGGTTAGTTAAGTTAGTTAAGCGAACCTGAGTAACCATAAAAAGTCAACCACAACATCATGGAGTGAGTTGTGTGATGCAGTGAGTATGTGAGACTGATGAGATCTAACAGTGTAATCATGTCTGAGGGGGTTTCCCTCACTGCTCTGCAGTAAACACATCTGATGATAGATGAACGAATCATCTGGCTGCACCTGCACAAACTGCATTTTGAAGTGTGGTAATTTGTCAGGTGTAATGCTGGTACAGTTCAAGATGGTTCTGAACTGCTCACACAGAGGAGACATTTGTTTGAGGCCGCCTGAAGTGAGGCACTATTAACACACATCATATAAGTTCAGGGTTGCAAGAAATATAATTCAGTTCATCACTTATTCAGTCCATCATTCTTTTTCTATTAATTGATAGAATTGAACTAATTTAAGCATATAAAGCATATAAAACCCATCCATTCCCTACCCATAGGCTCTCTCAGAACTACAGTCAGAGTTTTTTGGAAGCAACAAATTATGCCTGTTAACAACTGTCAATCATTTTCTTCTGGAACAAAAGGTAGCAGCTTGAAATTGTAGTCCAATTTACCGTGACTATTGCATGGGAAAAGCTTCAAAAACATCAGATTCTACACTTCCCATAGTGCAACTTAAAAGCATTTTTTGGATGACCACCTATGCCTCTTAAATGCCCATGGCTGTCTCTGATATCACTCTTCATTGCTACCTAGTGGTCCATATTTACCCTCCACAATTTCATTTGATTGTCCAAAGTGTTAAATTCATGCTCTCTTTAGTGCTCAGAAATTCCTACATTGCAATGACAATGTAGTGTCTCTAGGATAATGCTACATGTCTTATCTTTGTGCAGCCAGTACTTTGCCAAACTCAGTAATCTACTCCAACACAAAGTATCTTTGTTAAAGCTGCTCCGGACTACCCTGACTGATTATTTGCAATCAAATAACTCACTGCATGCACACTGTTGTCTACATGGCCTACCCCCTTGAAAGTTGAAGATTCAAATCAGTCGGAGACCCCTCAGTCGACTGACATTTTTCAAGTCGAGCAGTCATTTTTTGTTTTATATTATTGTGGTCATTGTGGACTGTAGTTCTGGGGACATTTTGGTGCCTGGAAGTAGCTACAGAGAGAGCTCTCCTCACTTTCACACTGTTCTCTGGGGTAAAATCATTTCACTACGTCAAGTCGTCCCATTCATAGACATATATACATACACATCGGCCTCTGGATCGTACATCAGTGTTGCCGCCATATTGGAAAGGGCAACTTGTCCGGAAGGACTGGAAAAGATGGAAAGCCCATCACCCGGTCAAACTGTCTTCAGTAATTGAGTGTCCATATTCAAATCAAGATCAAATTGAAGACTGACTCTTGCAATAGTTTGAGTATAATTAAACAATATACATAACAATATATATATATATATATATATATATATTATGCATATATATGTATATATT
>JAVQJD010087497.1:0-11992 GCA_036023655.1 Nannoperca australis
GCGATGTTGAACCCTATAAAGTCAGTACATGTTTAATGTCTTGCTTAAGGACATTTTGATTGGATAATTCAAATTATATAACGTATGTAACAAGATATTTACCTCTACCAGTAAATATATATATATAAAAATATAAAGATATTCCCCTGACACACACATACGCAGCATGTGTGGGTGGATGTAGATGGTGTGTGTGTGTGTGTGTGTGTGTCCGTTACCTGGTACAGATGATGGCGATAGCTACCAATGAGACGATACACACTCCACCAACTAAAGAGCCCGCAATCAGGGAGAGCTGCTGTCCAAGCTCTGACTTATACTCATCTGCAGAACCACACGCACACACACACACACACACACACACACACAGAATCCGACACAAACATGAAACATTGAACAGAGAGGTATTATTTTCATATTTTTTGAAACTCTCTGACATACACAGTGAGCATTTCTGGAAGGGAAAATATACAGTTTCTCTCTAACACACATAAAATATAATTTACAAGGCTCATTTTACACACACACACACACACACACACACACACAAAGTAGGGCAGAATTTAATTACTTCACAGCCAGATTTTCACTTTTGCGCAACCTCTCAAATTCCCCCTTTCAGTCCTGGACTCTCTTTCCTCTCTACCATAAAACCTCCACCACCAACACACAAACACACACACACACACACCTCCGCACACTCCAGCCAGCCACGCACCCACTCACCGTCGGTGAGTGTTTGGAAGAGCATCTCCTTGCTGTAGGCTCCGTAGCCGGCCACGGTGCGGGCCCTCACCTGGACCACGTAGCCAGTCCCCGGCCTCAGACCCTCCAGAACAACACTGGGTGTTTCGCTCTGGATCTCTGAACTGTTCAGCACTGACGTCTGGGACTGAAGAAGAGGCGAGGAGAGAGATGAATATGTTCCAAGGCAGACTATAATACTTCTTCAGTCACAGACTAAGGGAGACAGAGACTACATTTAGTGTTTTGGCCTTCTGCTAAAACAAGATAAATTCTTCCAAAGTGAGACATTCACCGTTTTCAGACTGTGACACCGTGGCAGGATGGTGGCAGGATGGTGCAACTGCAACATCTTGAATCTGAATTCATCTGGGATAATTGTTAAACCGTGCCATTCTCTATCACATGCTTTGTCTGTTTCCATTTCTTTTCTCAACTAGATGTTGTTTCTGTTTCTATCTATCTATTCACACCTTAAAGGGTCAGTGAATTGTCTAGTCATGACAATGCATTAGGTTTTATTTGTCCATATTGAGATATCTGCTTCCACTCCAATACAATGGAGGGGAATGGATTTTTGTTTGTGCGGATCAAAGCATAGAAAAATTACATTTTAAAAGGTATTTTTTCCAAAATGTTGTTCCAGTTTCTGAGAATAGTCCACATACCTCACTATGAACCATTTTTTATTGGAACTGCTTTCTACTAAAGGAAAGTCACTATGATAAAAGTCCACTATTATCCAGAGTGACCTGGTCAGGTTGCTGGGGAAACATTTCAAATTATATTTTTCTGTGTTTTGAGCAGCATAAGCAAAAAAAAAAAAGTACATTTATTCTATTGGGATGGAAAAAGATTTCAAAAAGGGGCCTATTTCAAAACCTCGGCACATAAAACACTTGCATTGCAAGACACCACTAACTTTGTGATAAAATATTCTTTTGATTTGGGTAAACTGACCCTTAAACAGTAACTTATCACCAGGATGAAAAGCTGTTTTTATTTTTTTTACTGCCTTTTGTGCCTTAAAGTTGCCATTGGCTGTGAAGCTTTTCAGCTGCTGTTAAGTTGCTCTATAATTTGAACCTAGCCATGTTTTGAAATTTCATTTCTGTCATTACCTTATAACAATGGGGATAGATGGAATTTGGCTTGTTGAAAAATATTTTTTAAACTCAGCAGCAAGTCTTTTCTGAAATATTTTACGCTGTACAATCCACAGACCTCAATTTTGATTCGATCTACTATCTACCAAATAAGTTACGCAATGAAAAGTGGTAAAAGGAAGTTCTGTAGAGATACTGGGTCATTGTTTCTGGAAAGACACACTGCATAGATTTTATTAATGTCATTTTTCAGTGTTTATATGTTACAAAATAAATTCAATTTACTTCCATTTAACAAGGGTGGTGACAGAGAGAAGGCAAATATGATATTATTCAAAATACCATTAATAATAAACAATTCCTCGGCACATAAAACCAAAACTATTTGCAATGCAAGACACCACTAAAGCTGAAAAATCAAATGTGTTTATCTGTAAGCTGGGTGAACTGACCCTGAACGGCCCTATACTCTTTCAACTGGACAAAAAACTATTTTTACATTCTACCATCATCGTCATTGCTTTCTTATATCTGAAGCCTCGTTTCCACCTCATACTTCTCTCCATCTTAAATCGCCCTCTGTCCCACTCCCCTCTTCATACTTTCCTAAAAATGTCTCTTCAGTCCCTTCCTCTTTGACTTCTTGCTCTTTTTCCTAATTCTTTGGACTCCTTCTACTTAAAATATAAGACAGATGATAAGAGAGTTAATTAGCTATTGCCCACAGAGACAGATCTACCAGAGCAGTTGGTCTTCTTTCCTCCCAGTCCTCCTCCTGAGGTGAATTAGGCATCACACGTATCGGGCCAATCTCATAAACCTAAGGCTGTGCCCTTCTTTCTATGCTTCCTTCCCGTTTCTTTCCAAAGAAAAAATGTTTTTCTGCTGCAATATGGAAACGGTCCAGAGGGAACAACAGATATGGTGTGGTGATGGCATCAAAAGGAGGGGGAGGGAATCATGCCGTGAGGATGAAGGAGGTGGAGGGGTCGACGGCAGAGTGAAGAGAGGAAGAGAGATGATGATGGTGATGAGGAGGAGGGTTCAGGAGGGAAAAGAGCGGGAAGCAAGTGAGGGCTGGGGGTGGAAAGAGAGGAGGAGGTGGCAGGGTTATCAAAAGAGGACATGCACACGAACAAAAAGGAGTTAAAGATGATTGAGTTGTTATCATTATAATTCCTAATAACAAAAGCCCATTTCCCTGATGGTCTTAAACTTCTTATGTTGCTGTCTTTATTGTAGCTATTATGATATGTGCCCTGTGTCATTTATTAGTGTTAATCCTGCCTACCTGCAGTACCTTTATTTAACATAATTAGGCTGTAATTTCTTTTAGTGCACTGTTGATTAACTGTACTGTGACCAGCCTACTGTGATATTTAGGACACGACACAAGGACAGAACAGCTACAGAGTTTGCAGTGTTAAAAGCTGGGGGAGAATAAGACAGAGAGTTATATTTGGAAGTGGCCACAGAAATGGGGGTATTGTGTCAGAGTGGGGTTTGGATTTGGGGGGGGGGGGGCTATGCTTGACACAGTGAAAAGGTTAGGGGGCAGCTCTTCTGGGAAGGTCTGGTAGCCAGAGATAAGTCGTGGGGAAAAATCCTGCCTCTCTGTGCCATATCAAATTTACTACATTAAAACCTCATTATCTATAGAGTGGCTACGAGGGGAGGAGGGGCCGAGGGAGGGGTGGATGGAGGAGAAGATGGAGAAATAACAAAGTACCAGAAAAGGAGGTACGCTACAGCTGTCTGGTGAGAAAAACCTGCCCCCTCTCTCTCCAGGCTTATCAAACTGCTCCCTGAGGACTTCTTCATTCAAAGCTATGAGCTAAAATGAGTCACTTTATGCTAGATGGCTTGTCTACAGAGTAAGATACAGTATTTCTCCCTTCTAAGATGTGCATGAAGGAAGAAGAATGAAAAGGAGACACACTGAAAGAACAAAGTGTCAGTTTTTGATTCTCGGTCTTAATTGGCTTCCATGTTAAATAATGCTGAGGCAAAGGCAGCTGCAAATAAGGCCATCTTACAGTAAAGCCGCTGCCCCGATTTTGACAAAGTAAGGGTTTTATCTGTGACTGTCAGACTGCAGCTGCAGTACATCTCTCGGCTACTGCAGTTCTTCTCACTCTGTCCTCGACCTCGACTCTAATTGCTCTCCGAAAGGCAAAATCTCCACTTTCTCTTGCTGCTCTTCTTTAGCTTTCCCTGGAACTTCACTTTTACCAAAACCGTGGGAAGTAGAGGTGCTGAGGGTGCTGCAGCTAAGTTTGTCTAATGTTAAAATGTGTGTTTTTGCTCAAGCAAAATGTCCTTCTCGTGCTCCAGTGGCTATGGTTTTTACCGTATATTATAGTCCCAACTATCCCTCACAGCACAACACCAAAGCAGCTTACTTTTCAGTACCTTCCAAATGACCAATTTGACAGTTTCATATGAGCTGAGGTCTGGGAAAGAAACCAATGTTGACTATTAGTAGAAGACGAAAAGTAAACTGCGGTTTCTGGTGATAAAGCCAGACACTTGGTACGGCCAACCTTCCACCTGGACTCCTTCCAATGAGATTGTGCGGCAGAAAAACAATGTAACGCGAGCTCTGCCTTTGCTTCTAAGAGAAGATGCATGATCACTAAAGGTTAACAATCAGGAAAACTTAAATGTTATTTATTTTAGGCACTTCACCAAACAACAATGTTGCTGCAACCTGCAAATTTTTCTTCATTGGACTAGCAGATGCAATGCTTTCAGGGACCACATTCTGAAAATGGCATGAATGCATTTCACTAATTGGACAGGAATTACACTTTATGAGCTATGAAAGATCTCTTATTGAATCATATTTCATGAATGAAGATCAGTAATGAGGACAGTTAGCTTCCATTATACTAGACATTAGACTGGATCTGAATGTGTTGACCATTTTAGTAGCATTTCAAAATGTGAAGGTAAGACAGGATGGAGCATGGTTTAAATATAATATGCACACATTTGTGAGGTAATAAGGGTTGGATTTTATTTAATCTGATGAAAAAGTAAGTGCATACTTAATGCATACACCAGCACACATACATTAATAGAGTATGCAGTAATAGTATAATAAATCATATAACCATGAATAGTTAGAATAGTGTCCGTGCTGTATTTAGTTTAGTTATGGGATTTACATATGAGTACGTAGCACACACTAAACCAAGAGAAAAAAAATAAGAGCCATAACAATAAAAATGACGCACCCAAACACACAGACTCTCTCTTTCCCTTCCCTCACACAGTATAGCAACATTATAGGCATATACTCTGATGTGCAGGGAAATTGGAATCTGTGAGCAAGCCCTCTGGAGTCATGGACTTTAAGACTGTGCCTGTTTTCATCCAAGCGAATAGATAACCCAGAGAGTTGACAGGAGTCGGGAGCATTTAAAAGTTTGTACTTCTGTTGGTATCTCAGAGTTTTAGATTTATGAAAGCACCAACTCACTGACAGTGTGTATTAAAAAGAGAGTAGCAGTGGTACCCCAAAAAAATGCCAAAAACTATTTTCTTCAGTTTTGTCAAAAAGATTAGAAGATGGAAGCGAATCAAACGTGGGCTGTGGATGAGGAGGCATGTTGTTCTTTTTGGTGTATCTCACACAATCCCTTGTAGGTGATTTCCTCTTTGTTTTTAATCTGTCTGCACTGAATCTGTTCTTGCAGCTGTTGGCTCAGCTTCAGAAAAGATGAGGATATTCTTAAGTTTAGCTTTGGGTGATAGATATGCTTTTAATTTAACTTCCAGTCTCAGAATGCATTGCTTCCCACTGACTAAATTACAAAGAAGACAAGATACGCAGCCACAGTTTGTCCTGTCTTTGCAGTCTTTTCTTCCCTAGAGCAGCTGTCTTTGATGGGAAAGCAATCAAGTGCTGCACGTTTCACCCCTGAGTGGTGCAGGCTAGTTCGGTCATTGGACTGTGGCAGTGAAGCGTTTGGTCTCCTGGTTCATTCAGGTTAGGAGCTTGTCCACTACAGAACAGCTGGAGGCTTAATTGCTTCAGTCAGACAGCCTAACAGAGCAGAGTGTGATTTTAACGGCATCCACTAGCGGATACGATGGTGTTTTATTTTTCTTGTCTTTAAATGATTCAGTTAAGCAGAAAGAAAGATCTTCCAGTGCTTTTAAAATGTTAACACAGCGAAAAGCTGTGTTTTTTACCATCAGATTCACACTTTTTCTCTTTTGAAAAACACTGAAAACTAGTGAAGCAGCACTTTCACTAGGGTCGAGAAAATGTTTCTGCTGACCAAACTTTCTTATTTAACTTCCTTCTTACTTCAAATCAAGAAAAGGAGCTTCAGTAGTTAGTCTGGGACAGACAGATCCTCAACAACCAAGCCTGGATGCTCTACTCTCTGTGGTGGTGAGTCTATCTCTCTGGGAAGACAAACTATGTCCTTAGAAATAAAGGGCACATACTGAGACACTAAGGTCCACAGAGAGACCAGAAGGCAACATCAGCAGTGAGTTGAGGAGATGACTGTAGGAAACAATCTCACTCAGCAAACAATAAAACAAAATCAGTGGCTGCAGTCCACAAACACTGTAACATTCCTCCCGACGGACTTTGGAGTCTGTGCACCCATCACCACAAAGAGCCTGTGGTGAAAACCTGCTGTAAAAACCCTGCAATGATATCATTGAGAAAAGGACTAAGACTGGTGATATTATACTCCTATAAAACACCTATAAAATATGTAGTTTCATCTTCTGTGTAATGATTCAACTAGGATGGCAACAGAAGTACATTTATGTCACTGTCCATAATTGTCTTTTTAATTTTTCATGATGTTCTGTTAAGAGAGGCCTGCACAAGATCTGCACGAGCTCTTCTGTGAGTTACTTGATCAATTTAACTGCTGATTTAATTGGAACTTCCAGACCCCACGGAGCTTAATTGGATTCCACATTGTGTGTTACAGCAGTGGCTCATGGAAGAAACATACAGAGCTTTGTTAGATTCAATGAGTCAATAAACTTTTCTTTTACTATTTAGTTGAAGTGATGTGGTCTTACAGTTTGACAAGATCCCACTATTGCCACTTATTAATGAATGGATGCTCTTTTTTGCTGCACGACTACGATCAACAATTGATGTGTGCTGGAATAAAGAGAGGCTCTCCATCATTGTAAAACCCTGTCAGTGTGAATACAGCCTCTGTTGAAACATGCATTGTGGCTCTGAGATCAATCCAGATGTATTAGGAAATTATATTGCATAAAGGATGATGCATGAATCCAACTCTTTAATACACAATGAGCACAAGTGAGAGAGAAAACACATCAATTACAGGAATTATAAATCTAAGAAATATGTTGACACGTTTCTGCCTTCAGCTGTCCTTAATTAATCATCGTCAGGTCTATGAGGAGCAGCATTCACCAGCCTCTGAGCTGATAATGATATAGATTTTTTTTAATCAACCATTAGTACGTATGCTAAGTGACGGTGACCAAATCTGTCATGGTGTCGCTTTTCGTGCACACTTTTAAAAAAGTATCCACTATCGCAGGGCAAATAGGTCTGGGAGGGGGATGAAAAGCACATGAAGTTACTGGACTTTGATACACAATTATGTTCTGGTAAACAGAGAATGGCCAAAAGGTAAAGCTAATGAAGTCAAGGGCAGGGTACAAGGATAGGCACCCCAACATCTTCAAGGCCATAATGAGGTAACTTGCTTCACACTCCTCAGAGGGAGGGGTGGTTGTCCCACAGTGCTACAAGTGTACAAAAGTAAAGACATGTTCTGTGTGTGGCGGCCTCTTCATGAACAGACACGTGTTTGCTGAGTTTGTTGATTCTTCAGTAAACTCTATTCACTTTTAAATTCTATTGAACTGAGGTGATTTATTTTTTAGTGTATAAGTTTATGACGGTGGGGTGAGGATCCGTGGAGCATCTGGCCCTTCTTCACAATTTTCTCCCACACATTACATCTTGAATGGTGGCCATTTGTCCTCATTGAACTAGTCATGTTTTCCAGTTCTTTAACTTTTGGATGGTCTGAGGTTGGTATATAGTTGTTGTTGTTGTTATCTATTTATAGACATTGCAAGATGAACATGTTTGTCCTTGTTGTTCTTTTGCTATCTGACAGTTATGTTTTATAGACTTTGTAAAGGATAAGTTGGGAGAGACTGTGTCTGTACATTGTTCATCACGACGGTGGAGCCAGGAGACAGTTAGCTTAGCTTAGCATAAAGACCAAAAACACGGGTAAAAAGCTAACCTTGATCCATTCAGAGGAAAAACAACTGCCAACCAACACATCTTAAGCTTACTAATTAACACATTACATCATACAAAAGCTGAGCAACCAGGTAACAACAACAAGTTGTGGTTCTACTATGGGCTGTTATGTGCAAGACTATTTCTTTGACTTCTTTTTACCATTGTATTGAGCCAGGCTAGCTGTTCCCTCGTGTATCCAGTCTTTATGTTAAGCTAAGCTAACCATCTCCTGCCTTTGTTCCCAAAATGGTGATATTTGTATTTATCTAAGTAACAGTGGTGGCAATGTGTATGTTTTCAAGGTGTTTCATACACCTGCTGACCAAATCTTTTTGGTTCCTCTGATTGGTTAATTTACGCAGTGATCTGTGTATGTTAGTAATGAAACCTTGTCCACATACCCGATGAAGATGGTGTAGACAGACACCATCGTGAATGTGGGTCAAGTTACTATGACCTGAAGTATTTGAGAAGCAGTGGGACTGTTGCTGCTCAGTAACCTGATAACAGATGACTTAGATGGAGTTGATATTGATATTGATTTGCCTGTTTTATCAACTCTAATGGATTACTGGCTGTGACCATAAAACCGAAAAGCACACAGACGCACACACAAACGTTCACAGACATTTATCATCCCACTCTACCTTGTCATAGTATCGTATCTCGTAGTCGAGGATAATTCCGTTGGGCTGTTCGGGCGGTGGCCATGACAACGAGAAACTGCGGCTTGTTGAGCTCACTTGATGCATTATGGGAACTACTGAGGGAGCTGTTAAAACACACAAACACACACGCACACAAACAAACAAATAATACACACAATCAATTAGGCAGTTAAAAGATTTTCTAGTATACTTAAACACCATAAATATGGTAATATATTGTGTAATGTAATGACATATTGCCATGGATTATTTACACCCAAAGGAGAAAAATGTTTCCTTTTCCAGACTCGTGAAAACAAATTACTGCACTTGTCACTGATGGGGGAAACAAGACTTATGTCTGCAATGCATTCTCACTCATAATTTTAGCAACCAGAAGCTGTTAGCTATAATGTATTTCATGGTTTTCCCTCTGGGATCCTTTTATGAGATGGTTTTCATCACATTTGTACTTTACTTGATAGTGTGCGGTGGAGAGAGGAGGGAATCAAGACATAGAGATGGATCCTACACTAGTAACAAGTATTAAATTGATGTACGTTATATTGAGAATGAGAATGTATGTGTCCTACACAGCAGAGTCATAAGGACACCATGGGACTGCCATAATCCTCAGTATATGATGCGATATCTGATGAGCCAAACATGTCTTCTGTAGTCATAATTTGACAGCATGAGCGAGCTGTCACCTGAAAACCTCACAGTCTTTTTTAATATTGCCACAATTGACATTTTACAGGGTTCTCTACATGTCGAGTTGAGTTTCATATCCTAAGGTCCCGTGAAATACGCTACAACCTATTGCATAATTTAAATCCCACCAGTGCAGTCAAGCCGGAAAATAAATCAGTTTTTGTTGAGTCCTAAAAGATTTCAGGGATAAGAGTTTTTCATTCGGCAGCAGTAACAAATGCGTTCAAAAAGCAGGAGGGTGACAATGGATCATGTTTCGATTAGGAATGAGCCTGAGATGCCGTAGATGAGGTAAATGATGTGTTTTCCATCAGAGTAAAGCGGCTTTTAAATCTAAATTTGGGTAGCGGTGGAAATATCACTTGTGTCTGTCTCCATAAAGTATTGATGGAGCAGTAACTCAGCTCACTTTATAGTCTCTAAGAATTACACTGTCAGAGACAGAGAGAGGGAGACAGAGAGAGGAGACCAGGGAGAGGGGATAAAGGCGAGGAAAGGGAAACTAAGGGAAGGAGGAAAACAGGATGAAAGCTGTGGATGTGCAGGAAAGACAGAGAAAGGGGGAGAGAAAGGGGGACAGAGGGAGAGAGATGACAAGCTTATAACATGTTTTATGAATTAAAAGGCTGTAGCTCAATTTTCTTTATCCCCCTAGCCAGTATAATCCACTGTGCCCCAGGGTATGCTCACACACATATACACAAAATGCTTGCACACACACACACATGCACACACAATTGCATGCACTTCATACTCACCAGCCTGATTGGTTGTAATGTTGATTGACAGTTGCTGGGCGGGATAAGGGCTCTTGTTGGAAACTCCGTTAACCGCCTGTAGAGTACAAAGTGTAATGGTCAGCTATTCCACCTTACAAACATTAGATACAATTGCTAGGCCTGTCAAGCTTTCGGTTCTCACACATATGCAGTTTACAATGTTTAAAATGGCAGTTTTAACACTCAAACTTCTTTGAAACTCTTAAAATAATAGGCCCTTCAGTTCAGACAGTGGAAGACAAAATCAGGCTTCTCATTTCTGGTGATTTTACCAGCTGAAATGACAGCTTTCAGATTTTTATCAGCTGTAGCTAGCTAGCTGATTAAGCCAACGTTAGCTCTATGAGTTGGCTGAGAACTCATGGCTGACTTTTTCTGGCATTTCCAGCTGAATCCTTTTGAAAGGAGAATCCTGT
Organism: Nannoperca australis; assembly: GCA_036023655.1. Taxonomy (NCBI): domain Eukaryota; kingdom Metazoa; phylum Chordata; class Actinopteri; order Centrarchiformes; family Percichthyidae; genus Nannoperca; species Nannoperca australis. Next base: position 10,684 of record JAVQJD010087497.1, read on the forward strand.
AAATTGATCTTAAATATGCATAATAAGAGATAATAAGCATAAGGCTAAAGCTACAAAAAAGAAATCAATATAGGCTATCAACTGATCCATGTAGGATATAAAGAAACAGTATTGTTTTAGTGTGTTGGTATTTTTTTCCCATTTATATACTATAACTCTGTTGTCTGCTTATTTTAAAGCAAGACTTATGCAAGATATATGACTTATTGTTAGTTTCTTTTTTAAGTTTTCACTTTTAATGTTACAAGAGAAAAGGCTTTTAGGGTCTGGCAAACATAATAATATCTGGTTGGGGTTGCTGCAGTGCTAGACTGACCTGCTAACGTCGCACTACACTCTCATGCTACTATATGAGATATACACAGTTGGGAAATATTGCACACAGCATGCGCTCTTGTGAAGGGGTTATCTTTTAACACCGCAAAAAAATGTAGTATGAAATACTCCTTGGCCTGTGAAGTAACGCTGGGTTAGCTTGCTACTGTTAAGTTAGCCGGACATGCTAACCATGCAGCGCAGCTTCTCAGTAGAGCAGATAAACACACTGCTTAATCAATTCCTTTCACTTTATATAGGGTGTATGACTCTTAGTACAGCCACATGCACTCTGCTTTTGGCATTTTGACAAATCCAAAGCTTAACATACCTGCCATGAGTTATGGTTATTAAGGAGGAGGGATTTAACAGGCCATTATCAGCAACAATGAGATGGTTTTCATTTCAGTGTAGAAGGACTGCCAATATCTTCTTAATATTGTATGGTCTCACCGTTTCTTCTCATCTCACCAACACAAAGACACAATTAACGGGTTCCGAGTGTGTGTTAAAGATCACCTAACTAGCTGCCACATATTGTTTGTCATGAGCTCAGTTAATCATTTTGGCGGTCGAAACAAAGTCTTCAGTCATAGCAAATCATTAAACAAAGGTGTGCTAATTAGTGGCACTAGCGGCTCCAAGCTCTAATTCTAATTCCGCCGAACAGTTGTTTTTAGATGTTCCCAGGGCTAAGCTGAAACAAAGGGGAGATCTGGCTTTTTCCGTTGCAGCACCTAAACTATGGATCGAGTTGCCCCTTCATGTGAGACTGGCCCCAACACTGTTGGCTTTTAAATCTCGTTTAAAAACACATTTTTACTCTTTGGCTTTTTATTGAGCGTGGTTGCGTTTCCACTGTCTTTACTGGTATTATTTATTGGATTTTTTTAGTTTACTCTGTGCTTCTGATTACTTGTATTTATTCTATTTGTTGTGTACAGCACTTTGGTCAACTGTTGTTGTTTTTAAATGTGCTCTATAAATAAATTTG
>JAVQJD010087498.1:0-46663 GCA_036023655.1 Nannoperca australis
TCCTCCTCCTCCTCCTCCTCCTCCTCCTCCTCCTCCTCCTCCTCCTCCTTTTCTGTGCTTGTAGTTGAGCAGAGGCAGATCCTGGCTGCAGATGAACGAAAGAGAGAGTTTCACGAGGAGAAGAGGAATGAGTTTGAGAGCTACGCTGAAGAAGAGCACGATGGTATGCAAACCCTGATATCTGATGTAGCTGAGAGGGACGAGTTCACTCACTCAACCGGCTCATTCATCCACGAACATTCTCCCAATCTTGCAGAACAAGACGAGAGGACCAGAGAGAGCACCGAGCAGTGGAGGGAGTTTCACTACGATGGGTTGCATCCTCCCCAGGAGTACAACCGTCAGTCCATCTGAGGCCGAGAGGAGAGTGGCGATGCTGTAAGCTGACAGGACGCCAAGATTTCAAAGAAATATCTTTAACTACACAATAAGGCTTTTCTCCTTAGAGCTTGCCAGTTGTGCAGTAGAGACATCAGCAGCAGATATTTTCAGCCATGTTTGGTTTGCTTTTAATGTTGTGTTGTTGGAATTGGCTTTACTTCTTCATTGTTTAAGATCCCACAAACTCCACTGCTGTACGTGTTAAAGTAATACTAATAATCCCAAACATTTTAATGTTCCCGTCAGAATGTTAGTCTTTTCTCTTGAACTTATTAAAACCCCAACATATAGAAAGGTACTGAAGTGGAAACCTTTCCCTTTACGTCAAACTGAACTTGAAGGTGACAAAATACTGAAATAACTATAAAACATTGTAATTACACATTAACAAATCCCTAGCCCTTCTGTTTATGGCTGCAAGTAACTTTTTTTCCCTATTATTGATCAATCTACTGTTTTTTTCTTTATTCATTTAGTATATACCAAGTTAGAAAACTGTGAAAAATGTCAGTCACAATTTCCCAAAATCCAAGTTGGCTTAATTCAATTTCTTGCTTTGTCTGATCAACAGTCAACAATTAGTTGGACTAAGAAAACCAAGGAGTTGAAACCAGTGAATGTTCTTGCTTAAAGATCCATCCACCTACAAAGAAATGTACATTATGTTATTGTAAATAATAAAGTTAGTAGTTAATTTGGGGTCAATTAGAGCCCATAAAATGTCCTGTCAGACTCAGGAACAAACTTATAAAATAACCAATAACTAACAGAAATCCAGATAGACTTGTTTAGGATTCTGAAGGGGTAGTGCCACAAAACAAGTTCTGTCATATCCAATTCTCATACAATGAGTAAAAGTCATGAAATATCAAGAACAATGTTTTTCTATGTATGTATGGTTTTTTGCTGTTAAGAAGGGCCCAGGTCTTCTGGGTTAAACAGATGTGCAATGATTTTACAACATATTACCAGAAGCAGAATAAGTGTGAATTTATTATATTTACTTATTTACTCACTTGTGTTGACAGCTAAATCTTTTAACATAATCATTTAAAAGCATTCAGTAACATGTTTTGTTCTGTAAGAAATGTGTACAAACTCTAACTTGATAATTAGTCCCTGTCAGAGAAGCAAGGACTCATGCAAACAAGCCTCTTTTTTTAATACATGCATCTCTACAACTCCAAAGTACATTTCTGAAACAACATGTAATACATGCATACTGAGGGGCTTTCATATATTTTGCTTTCTGTTAATGTCTTTGGGAGATAAAATATAGGGAAGACCAAAATAAAACACTCAAGACCCAAGCTAACCGTGTTGTTGAGATTTGTATTGTAGGAGTCCATGTCACTATTTACCACATCTTACCAACATATTTTAGATAATTCAAGATGGCAAAGCCCTGGAGATTTGCCATGTTCTGGTGCCCCCCCATGTTAAAATTGTGAAATGAAATAGAGGTATCACAGAGAAAAATACAAAGACAGATTCCTTCTCTTCTCTGTGTGAAAGTCTTAAAGAGAGAGAGAAGGAGAAAGAGTCTTTCTGCTAAATTCAACAGGCTGGTATGAAAGCACAGTGATTAAACACAGAGAGAGTGAGCTGTTATACGACCAGCCACTTCATGAGTGGAAGCAGAGCACGATATTACAACTACTGAACTGTACACTACTGATTTGACAATTCTTCAATGGGAACCAACGTTATCAAGATACATTTGCATTCATTTGACTTCTTTTTATTTTTTTTTTTTTATTTTTATTAGAGACATGAATGCACACTTCACTGATAAACACTTTCTTCAAATCCAAATATTTAAATTCAAGGTTTTTAAAGGGAAAACAATCTATTCAGTGCGAGTTACATTACACTCATACTGTCAATAATGATGGATTTAAAGAAAGAAAGCATCTGTCGAACTCTCCCAATGGCATAGAATAACATGCAGTATTGGAAGGTTTTACTTTTCAACTATTTCACCGTCACCAGCAGTGTCTGGACACTCTGAGAGGGGGTTTGGTTAGCTTCACGTTGGAGCACATCCCTGAGAACTGGTCACACAGCAACAACACGTGGTTGCCCTCCTGTGGTCAAGTAGGACTTCACAGTCACATCAAAACTAATTAATCAAATAAAACAGCAATTACAAAGTAACAACTATTAGATACTGTAACATTATCATTCAATTCAGTATGGTTTCAGTCCAGTCTAATAACACATTTACAAGTGGTACTCTTACAAAAGTCATAATATATTGTAAGAAAATAAATAATCCAATACATTAGTGCAACGCACCAGCCCTCTCTGCGATCGCAGCCATGATTGAAGCTCACCGTCCTGCTCGTATTTCATGTCCACACACTTTAAAGCAAAGACATAACACATACCGTCACACTGTTGGGAGTTATTACCCTGCGAGCCATTGTAGCAAATACCACAGCAAATTAACAAGAGCTGTCAAAACGACAAAGAAGTTCAGAGTGCAGATGATGTCACAATTGTTTAACCACAGCTTGAAGCTTATATTTCACTTGCATAACATGACTCCACTCAGCAGTTCCAGGCAGGATATTTACACAAGGCATACAGCAGAGCGTCCTGTCTCCCTGACGCTTGCGGTCAAAAAATGATAGCAGCTTCAATAAAAAAGTTCCCTTTAGTGTGGCACTTTCCAGAGCAGCTGCTTGTTTAACTGCCAGGCAACCAGGATCCAGGCTGAACATGGCTTCCACAATAACAACTTCTGGTGAGCATCCTCCCCTCTGTACTTCCAGGTCTGTATGACAGTGGGAAGGGGAGCAGCAGGGTGCCGCGCTGAGCCATGGTAAATGGAGCTGAGCCGACGCTCCTCAAATTCCTCCCGTGGTTGGCAGAAACAGGTGGGAGGTTGCGGGATGGGCAAACTGGGCAACGACGTTTGAATCACGAGGCCTGGGATGGTTTTATCTCAAAGCTCTGTGGTCTCCCAGCTCACCTCCCGCGGAACCTGGCGTCATTTAGTCCCAGTGTGTATGACGGTAACAGTGGAGGGTCGTGGCCGGGGTGGCTCGCCCACCACCGATGATTCCTCTAGTACAGCAGAAGCGCCGTCAGAGTCCTGATTGTACGCTTTAACGACGGAAGGCAGAGGAGCAATTGGAGGACCTGTTGGAGAAAAGCCAGAAGTTTCAGTCAGGAGTTGCACTGCTTTTACTGAGTTTTATTTGACTAGTAGGAAGAATACAAGTTAAAGGATAACTGTGGATGTGTTACGTTTTAATTATTGTTATTTGTTAATAACAAAATCTGTTAAAAGATTAACAATGTGTTAAGGGGACAGTATGCTTCTTCAGAACAGCGTGTCAGATGGTCAATTAGCTTTGGAAACCCCTTCCAACACTAGTTCTTAGCAAATGTTACTCAAATGGGAGTAAATAATTCAATTTTCAGCAATGGATGAACACACATTTGTGCTCTAGTGAGTATTTAAAGCAGCAGCGTGTCATATCCATGGTTATGAAGGAACAAGTCGTCCAGTGCAACAGTGTAACTAATTTATGTGTTTTTAATAGTTTTTCGACAACAATGGAGATCGGTGACACACAGAACATGTTGTGATTACACAGACAAAACTGTCGGATCAATTCATCGATGGTTTGGTCTTTTCGTGGGATTTATTGACAAAATATACAATATATTGACCAGACTAACGCTTAAAGTTTTCATTCTTGACTTTGGAAACAGTAGAAATATTACTGATTAGAAGTAGCAGAAATAACACTGAGCCATTTCCATTAAATCTGAGCAAACTATCTGGTGATGAAAACCACGAGACGTAGTTGAAAGCTCAGGAAAAAGCTGTTATGTGGAGATTGAGTTAAAACAATCACAATCAGTATATTGCACCGACTGTCGCCATTAGAGTCAAGAAAATACAATATACTTCAACATTATATAAAAGCTAATGAGCATGTAAATAATAATCATTTGAAATTACTAATTAGTGTCTGACCTCTTAAGTCTATAAAATATTTAGTCTATTAATTAAAGAAAATGAGAAAATCTTCACATGAAAAGCTGAAACCAGCAAATGTTTTACTTGTTTGGTTGATAAATGACTTGAATGATTAATAAAGTAAGTAATTAACAAAAGTTGGTAGTAACAAACCTCCATTATGTTAAATGAAATGGCACTAGAAACATCACGGCCACATGGCTTGTGTCACACAACTCAGTTTCGTCTGCTTAAATTAAATGTTTTTTTACACCTCGGGTACTTTGAAACAGTTGCCAATTAACTCAGTGGAGACGGCAGCAGCGTGAACAGAGGTCAGCTGAGTGCAGTACTAGTTTGTGTCTAGAGGGAGCATCTGAAGTGTCACTCACAGTCCTGCAGGGAGAGCGGGGCGCAGTCCACAGACTGGCTCTTGGCTGGAGCACGACTCTGAGGGTTGGACGTAGAGTTGGTGCTGTGAATGCTACTGCCAAAGCTGGTGCCCAGCTGCAGGCGCCTCATGTGGCGGATCACAGCCGTCGCATTAAAGGCTTGCTGTGAAGAGAAGGTGTAAACAGACACATGTAATACCAAAGACAGACAAACCACTGTATGTTCTTGCAATTCGAAAAGAGAGGGAATATTGTGTATGTGTTTTTAGTAATATTTTAAAATCAAGAAACATGAAGTCTCACCCTCCATTTGCTTTTGGCAAAGTTTTTCCGCATCTGTCGACTGACTGATTCATGTATGTTCTTGCAGAGAGCAGTGCCTCCAGCAATCCTGAAATGTAAAGTTAAGTCCTATTAAAACATGTAAATAACAATTCACACATACATACACAGCGTTGCCCAAATTCATATGTGTAAAACCTTGGGAATCATCCTAATGCTGTTTTCCTATTTGCTCGGGTCGTTTATTTTCATTCTGCTAAAACATCTTTGATTGATGGGGCGATGTTTTTGCAGGAGCTCACATACTGTCTCATTTTCTGTCACATTCATCATAATATCTCTCCTTGAAACCTTGTCAACGAAAGCCATTTCTCTCCATTATGATGTTTGTTACCGGTGTCACAAACAACATTGTATAAGAGCGACCAGCTGCCGAGGACCTTAAAGGCCCATTACTGGCTAACAGACTTATTCGTATTGGCCACATCAGCTGGAGACAGCAGCCCACGCCAGCTCGCTCTTGTTACCTCCAGCTCAGGCCTGGGAAGACATCCTAATTGTTCATTAAAGCTTCCACATTCTTCAAGGATCCTTCAGGACGCCAGCCACTAATTGGCAGCCATTTATTCAGCAGATTTCTCTCAAAGGGCTGGCGGTGCAGAGCAGAGGTGGGTTCGCGGCTCGGAGCCATGGTGACAGATGACAGTGGGAGGACATGCTCTCCATGACAAATGCGTAAGCCTGCCAATTTGCGTCATACTGCTGTTTTATCACACCAAGATGTGTGGTTCCCTGTGATTGTCTGGTTGGTGCTCAGTGTGGCGGCGGTTAGTTTCTCACCAAGGATGCTCAAGAGCCTGGTCACATGTGAATCTCTTCTCCGGGTCCTTCTCCATTAGGCAGCTGATGAAGTCTTTGGCTATGGGGAGAATTGAAAAGGTCAAGAACATGTCCAGCTGAGAGCATGTTCAATATTCAGGCGACGCAGCAAAGGACTTTCATTTGTTTTTTCTTTTTTACGCTTTATTTTTCTGGGTTCTGCAATTTCTTGAAGGCTTTCCTATAGACCGTTCCTGGAAAGAACTACGTATTTAAATAACAAAAAAAAATCTATTAAAAGAATGTAAAAGAAATATAAAGCTCTGTAATTTAGCTTTAACCTCCACGGCTGAAAACACAGCCTTTTGCTTGCATCGCCAGCATTATTGAGGTATGTATAAATTATATTTTTGACTCGTCTAATAACCTTTCACTGCCTTTATCCAGTTTTTGAGGTTCCATACATCAACTTCTTTATTGAACATTATTAGAAAACGATGGGACCTATAAAATGTAGTGTTTTATATTTAAAAAACATTGTACGCACACACACAAAAAAACACATGATCATAGCTCACCAGAATCTGATATGTCATCCCAATACGGTGCATCAAACTCATAGTCTGCTTTGAGAATCTGCTCAAAGAGCTTCGAATCATTCTCATCATAGAAAGGAGGGTAACCGCAAAGCCTGAGAAGATGAAGATGGATGATTACACAACACGGTCTGTGTGAGGGCCGTCATCCTGCTGATGTTAGAAACTTTAACCCAAATCTAAAAGGATTTGCTGTGGCCTAATCTCATTGGCAGTTAGATTTTTCATACAGCATGCAACAGTAGACTGTTCATAGGGATTATAGAGATAACTGGAACACTAAGAAGGGGAAAAAATGCATTTTCATTAGAATTTCGGAAAGAAATTGACATGCAAACTGCAAATAAACAACATTATTTCACACTGAATATTTAAATTCTTGATTATGAAACCACCAGGCAGAGGCCTCATTTGTGAAGACATCGGAAACTCTTCCACTTAATTACCTTGAAATTCATCACACGTACCGAATGGATAACGAGACCAGGGATTTTCTCTTTGCTAACAAGCAGCACTGCTTAATTAGGTTGGCAGCTTCATGTAACACTTTCTACTCAAATGTTTATAGGCTCTATAAAGTAGGAACACTAACTGTGGGCATCCCTCAGGATCGTGACCCTCCAACAGTATAAATACTTTCATTTATATCCAAATACCTTCAAAATGGCATTGCCATCAGCCTCAGCTATACTTTGTGTTGAATGCTAGTTAGCAAATATTAGCATGCTAACAAACTAAACTAAAGCTGTGTTCCAAATTCATACTACTAAATAATTCTATTCAGTATACACTACACAGTTAGCATCATAGTGTTTTAGCAGTTTGTATACAAAAATATCCTGCTTACTTATACATCCCTATTTTATACGAACAGGAAATGATACAATGATACTGCCAATTCAATTTCAAATACATATCAAAATGCTTTTCTTAAATGAGAACACACTACATGCAAACAACCTGCTCAGAATCAGTATGTAGTATAGATTTAAGACACACTGTATGATGGTGAACATTGTAAACATAATGTACTTGAAAAACAAAAACATGTTAGCATTGTCATTGTGAGTATGTTAGCATGCTAACGTTTGGATTTAATTCATAGTACAGTCTCACAGAGGAGCTTTCACAGCTGCAGACTCATCTATTTTTCAATTTCAATCGTGTTATCAGTTTTATGACATTGTCTGTAACTCAGACTTTCAGGTTTTCCTGGTGGTTTCAGGTCTGAACGAGTTAAATGCTAAAATAAAAGCACACAAAAAAAATACACACAAAAATCAAGCTGTCAAACACACAACATAAGCTTGAGTTAATGATCATATTTACATTTAAAAGTGAGCACTTACAGAATATAAGCGATGACCCCAATAGACCAGCAGTCCACAGCTTTACTGTAGGGCCTCTGAGCTAAAACCTCAGGAGCTGGAACAATGAAATTATTATTTTTTTAAATGTTCAGAAAAACAAATCATCAACATCAATTAGTGAAAAAATGCAAACAGTTTTCGGCCATTGACACAAAGGCTGGAGGAGAATGTGAATGTTTGGTGATTTGCCTGTAGCAGATGGCTACGGTTAACCTGCGGCTACTGGCAGATTAGATTAGATCATGTTTAGCCAACTAGTGCATCTAATTATGTCAGAGGAAGTTTCCACCAGAGCTCAGAGGGCATCCTCACCCACGTATCCTGGAGTCCCACAGGCGGTGGCCATCACGTCACCTGTTCCCTCCATCTTTGACAAGCCAAAGTCACTGATCATGATCTTTGATTCATCATGGGGGCTGAAGTACAGCAGGTTCTCAGGCTGGAAATAAGAGGAAAGAGTCAAAAGAAAATGTGCCTGTGTTTGTCATCCAGGTGGTGAGATATCAGACAAAATGTGAAACAAAAGTGTTGGGGGAGACTTATGGCTCATCCAAGAGGTAATTTTCAGTCATCAGTTTTATCAAGAAGAAAAATCCCTGACATTTAACTTCTGTGGGTAATTCTCACCAACATCTCGCGTAATGTCACTCAGATATAACCAAATAGCACTCGCAGTAAGACTGAAGAGTTCTGCTGGATGCTTCAACAACATATGCTGTGGATTTTGTGAGGAACTATGAATATAAAGTACTTTTGTACCTTTAGGTCTCTGTGCACGATGCCCATGGAGTGCAGATAGTTGACGGCATCCAGAACCTGTCGAATGAGCCGACTGGCATCCATCTCTGTGTAGAAGCCTTTCTCTACGATGCGGTCAAACAGCTCACCTCCAGACACCCTGTCAACACATGAGACTGGTTTATTTCACGATACCTTATTTTTCAGTGGTGTGTTCATTGTAATAGCAGTATAATCATAAGCAACTGATTTCATGTATAGACATTGTGAATCCACATTGTTGATTGGCTGACAAGTACTTGCCATTTGTAGCTGTCACAACATAAACCCATATTGGCTGGACAAAATAACAAACATTTTCCAACCCATTATCTCTGCAGTACAAAATATATGGGGAAGCACATGCTGCTCTGTTTTCACTCCCCTTTATAAAAGCAAACCTATGTAGCTGAACCTTAGAGCTTGCACCAAAATCCCCTGATTTAGCCTTAAAACTCAAGGTGCATTTACTGTCACGGCCCCCAAAACTCTAAAACAACTTCCTTGTTGAAATCAAACTCACTAACTTTGTTTAAACATGTCCTAAAACTTCACTTTCACACAATCATTTCTGCAGAAAGTGGCCTTTTTCGTGCATTGTCTGCTTTCAATGAATTTGATAATGTATTGATAAAAATACTTACTTTTTTTAAGCAAAATTTTACATAAATAAAAGGTTATAATTATTCCTGGGACACAACAATGACACGGGTACATATATAACACATGAAGTGGACAAATTAATAATATAGTATTACTAATAATATTAATAAATAGACATTTTGTAAAGATTTTGTCTGTTCTTTGCTTCATCTGTTACAGGCTTTGATTGAAGTTAATTGTGGTTTTGAGGTCGTAGTTTAACAGTTAACATTTTCCAAGAGACTTGTCCTTTTGTCACATTATGAAACTCTGCAGTATTTGCAAATTATGTACCAGCAATTCTTCTGCTTCATCTTTTGAAAATTGCAACTAGAAAAAGGCCAAGACACAACAGGTGACTCATGTCAAGTTACGCATCAATCATAAATATGTGCCTGCTTTCACAGACGACTGGCACTCAACTTTTGTTGAAGTGAGACTTCAAGGCAACATTACGCATCTTGCTGACGTACAATGAGTGCAGGTAATCGCTGCCTAAATTGCTGGTGCATTAGTCACAAACACTGAAAAGCTGTGGTGAGGGGAAAGGTCTCTGAAATCATGATAGCATATGTCACACACAGGAAAACAGTAATGGTACAGAGCAAAATGTAGAAATTTGCTACATGAACAACACAACTACAGCCTCAAAAACTACCTCTCTGGGACAGTTAGCTTAGCTTAGCACAAAGCTTGGAAACGGGGGAGAGGAACGGCTAGCCTGCCTCTGTCTATAGGTAAAAAAAATAAATAAAAAACAGCCTACCAGCATCTCTAAAGCTTAAAATTAACACATTATATCTTTTTTGTTTAATCTGTGCAAAAACCCAAGTGTAAAAACAAGTTGTGGTTTTACGGAGTGTTATGTGTCAGACTATTTCTTGTCCGCCACATGACGACAGAGCCAGACTAGCTGTTTCCAGTCTTTGTGCTAAGCTAAGCTAACCGGCCACTGGTGGTAGTTTAGGTAGCAGATAGATACGAGAGTGGTATCTATCTTCTTGTCTATCGGATGAGCATATTTCACTTATCTGGTTCATCTCATTCAGCTTCATCACCTTTAAAGCATCACTGTATGTACTCAGACAAAAATGCCTCAAGAACTTTAGAGACCCGTTGTTCAAGCAAAAAGACACAAGACATTAACAAAACGATTGGACAAATGGGAGGTGAAGAGCTGACCTAAACAAATGATGTGGTGGGTTGATGTACTTACAGCTGCATTATGAGGTACAGGTGGTTTGAGCTCTCGTAGATGTCCTCCAGAGCCACAATATTCTCATGCTTTATCCTGGAGAGGGAGAACAGATAATTCACTTTGCTCTCTGCCAGCCTCTGTTCATTTCAGAACAGGCCACTAATAAGGTGCAATTTGCCTTTTCTTTTGTTAAAATGATGCCCTGCCAACTGAAAACTAAGCTTTTTTGTACTTTCTGTTACAGAACCTTTCTTGTATATAGACTGTGTGTGTCCATGTGTATATTCACACTCAAAAGTGAACCTGGCAAAGTGTATCCTTCAAAACACACGAGGGAGAAAACCATTTGTGGACGCAAATCAATGAGTCATGAAGAGGCAAGCCCCGTCAGCAGGAGCACCTGAAGAAAATAATATAAGATGGCTTAACATGCTGGGAGTCTTGTGTCCAGGCAACCAACCAAAAGAAAAAGCCTCTGCAAGGAGATATGCAGATGACAGAGTGTGTTCACAAGGGCAGGTGGCTGAAAAGGAAAAGGTGGGGGTGGAAGATGAGGAGGAGGCGGGGAGAGTCTCAGAGGACTAAACAACCTTCACAACTTCTTTCTAAGTCCAGAACAAAAATGAGGTTGTCGTTTGAAAGCTGTTAGACAAACAGAACCAAGTAAGGAGTACAAAGAGAGGCAGGAAAAGGGATGAGAAACCAAGACAAAGAGAGAGAGAGAAAAAAGAGGAAGTGAAAGGATAGCTACTGTAACCAGGCAACTACACCCAACAACTTGCATGCTCACATCAAGAGTGACTGATAACTGAGCTTCTCGGGGGAATTACCCATCAGGCCCTGGAGGAGGATGGAGTGTCACCTGGTGTCAGTGCAATCCTATCATACCCCTGTGTAGGCGTGTGAGTGTGTGCGCACACTGCAACAACCCAAAATGGTGGATAGATGGGATTAGACAGGGAAGTCACTTAAGCCTGACAATGGCTGTTAAATAAACTGAGTGGCACCGAAATCCCAACTCTAAGTCATTACTCAGAGTGGAGAGAGACACAGACACAAGCTTCCCCGAGGACTCCGCGAGGTGGTGACCCCTTCTAAAGTGGTGTTCTTCTTCTGCAAACTCCCCCGCGGGCGGCTCAGTCATGCGGTACCTACTTCCTAAGCACGGCGATTTCGTTCTCGATGCTCGTCTCCTTCCCCTTGAGGGCTTTTTTTGGGATGCACTTGATTGCGACCATCTTTCCTTTGGTCTTCTCCCGAGCCATCACCACTTCAGAAAACGCACCGCTGCAACGCACAAAGGGAAATATGTTAGTCCTGCTTTATGTGCGCTCGGGCAATATTGACACAGAAAAGCCATAGTCAGAAAGTAGATAGAGGGCACTCAGAGGCAGACAGGCCAGAGTACACAAACAGCATATTGTGAATATTTACTGAGAACTGGCAAAGTCCCTGTCTATGGCCAACAGCCTTCTGTGTTGGCTTACGCCTGGCGCTCGTGTGCAGCCAAAAGCACGGCAAACACTTTTAAAACCTCTAAAAAACACCCATTTAGGACAGCAGATAGCGTGTCTTCCTCGGCCATCTGTCTCCATACATGAGAGCCTTTAAAAACAAATACAGAATTAAGGGAATATTTGCTCAAGCAATCTGTATCTGTTGCTATGATACCACATTCAGTCTACCTTAATAAATTTCGCTGAGCAAGCAGCATGATTGCTTCTTTTTATTCTCTGCCCCTTCTTGTTTTCATTGCACACCTTCACAGCCACCTTTTTCCATCCATGCACCCTCAGCAGGGCTCGATGTGAAGATGTTAAAGGATTGATGATGTGAAACTCTCTGGGTTTAATGTTCACTGACCCAAAACAACTATTATGCTCTGCAATATGAGACTACAATAATCCTATCTCTGATCAGAGCTTGTTTGCTGTTAATGGATCAGCATAAAAAAAAGAAAAAGTAAACAGAGCCCAAAGCCATAGGACTGAGGTTTTCTGTGTTGCCCCCTGCCTCAAATGAATCCATTCATTCATTCATTCAGTTTTTTCAAAGTCCTGTGTGGTGTTCCACCTATATTCTCCACTACAGCTCTGTGGTTTTAAATGTTCTTTTCCTTTTTGTTCTTTCTGCCTGTTCCTTTTAAATTTGATCACATAAATATCTTCTTTCCTGTTTTCTGGCAAGGTTGATGTTTTCGAGCTAAATGAGTAGATTGACATAAAACAGGGTCTTTTAATGATAAACAGTATAATAATTTGTATTATAATATTTAAAAATATTGTTCACATTGTAGTCTTGGGATAAAGATCAGTTTCTACATACAGTTCATGTCATTCATAAAAGCCACATCTGAGTGAGATTCTTGCTAACAGCCAAAAGTATTTTAAAGAAATATTTAATCTGTTTCATCAGTTTTTCTATGATTTTGCCCAGGTTTAATGTCATAAAAGAGCAATCAATGTATAATCCAAATGTTTTCATTGTCTTTAGTAATCTCTCTTGCCAATATGTACAACAATGGTAGCCATCTGTTTTTAACCACGCTGCCTGCTGCATGAGACACACCTAAAGTGATCCACCGCCTTCCAGAAAGCAAGATGGCCAACATCAAAAGGTCCATTACCTTCTCAAAGTGTAATCACTTCCTCCCAACAGGCTCTAAACTCAGTGCCGCTCGCTGCACTAAGTCCAACCGAGGCCATCGAATCCACGCTAATCCCTCACTCCACCATCGCACAGACGGGGCAAGGAGGGGGGTCAGTCTGAGCCATGACACATAAACACAGACTGGTGCACAAACACACTTCCTGGTCACAAAGCCTGGCCCCAGGTGTGATGAGGTAAAATACACTCACTGCAAACAAACAGACCTGAGATGGCCTGGAGCATACGCCCTTCTGACATTGACCTCATTCTGACACATGATGTGGGACTACATGTAAATTCAAGGGCTTGTGTAAGTGAGGGAGTTGGTGTGCTACTTGCTTGCCTGTTACAGCACTATCTCCCCACCGCAGCTGTTGCCGTGAGCACAATGAGCATCATTTCTATTCAGCGCATGTGACCGGTTTCCACAGCTGTGTGGACGTTAAAAGAAGTACAAAATTCCTCCACTGGCATGCTGAGCCCGTCAAGCAAGTCCCCTGCACGCTTTCTGCTGTCTGCAGCAGGAGACACACAGCCATTAAAACCACAGGAAACCTGAGAACACACAAAGAGGGTGGTTAGAACGAGTAGCACCATTTCTGTCCCCCTGCTCGCCGCATTGACAAGAAGCAACATCACTTCCTGTGAATGACAACACGACTGAATCCAAGCCTGTGACTTCCTCGCTCTGTCAGTGCACGAAGCATGACAAAGTCTGCTGCAGGCTCTGATAGCGTTCAATCTATTAATTCATAATTCACAGGAAATAAAAAGGTGCGATGCCTGCTAGGGACATGCATATGGTGACGCTGCTGCCCACAAGCTGTATCTGCACATACACACAGACACAAAAGATACAGTAACATGTCCACAACACAACATACATAACAGTAGAGCTGGAAGGATTACATCTAAAACAGAGATGCCAAACATTTGCTGCTTCCAGCTTTTCAAATATTACACTAAATGAAATATCTTCTGGTAAGAAAAGATCATGAAAATAATGGTTCGTTTCAGCGCTACATAACTCAACAACCTACGTGACTACCAGCACACCAAATTCATCTCAGGAATAATCCTAGATGTGATCGGCCACAGCATTAAATGATGAGAGAAAGCTCCATCTAAATTGGACCCTTTAATGAAGCTCATCTCAATCTATTACACAAGATAAATATGATTGTATGGCTGCGAAATGTTCCTGATCCAGTGTCGCATACTGCACCATCAAGTCAGCACGCTGACTCACTCGGTTGAATAATAATAGTTGAATTTTAAGTTCTTCCCAGAGCCACAGAGCTCCGTCTTCACGGCTCTTGGATGACAGTATGAGCTGTATGAGCAGTGTGTGTGTGTGTGTGTGTGTGTGTGTGTGTGTGTGTGTGACAGTCTGCAGTCGCACAACACCACCACAGACTAACATGAAAAAAAAACCCAGCTGACTAACATGAAATGTGGACGTGGGCTGTTCTCTGTATAAAACCGGCGGCTGATTGTTTGATGCAAAGCAAAGCCCTGCATCAAACAATCACCCAGAAAACTTTTTTTTTTCAGGCCGCGACCTCAGCTGGTCATCCTTGGCGATTATGAAATTCAGGGCACTGTTGATGGAAGAAATGTTTTTTACAAGGCGGGGGTGGGGGTCTCGACCACTGAGGCTGGCTTATTGACATTCAGTGTTCACATGTATTGTGGCGCTGCTGAGTAATCACAGTGAATCATCTTGTACAAGATGCATTACAGCCGGCCCGTTACGCAACATATGGGATGGAAAAGTCAGGACTTGATAATCCAGGTAGAGCTACCGCCAGCGGGACCGGTGTGTTCAAAGTGACCCTTAAAAACGGTGCAACAACAGCTTTAACCAGAAATGCGATTATATCATCTATGCTTTCAAAGAAATGCAAGTAAAATACACGTATAGTGTTGGTGAAGCTAATATAATGCAGGAAAAGCAAGAAAGTGGACACTAAAATCTAGATACAGACAGATGCTGGATGTTTGGGACCATCACCGTTTCTCCTAATCATGAGTACAATGATTCTGATGACAGATTGTGTCTATAAGCATGTGCAGTAAACAGAGTTGTAAACATTTGAGATAAAATCCCACAAATCTGCTAACAAAAGTTACACTGGCAGCAGATGATTACACACAACATTTTATTTTTAACAGACTTCACACCACCATCTGCTCGGCTGTGATTTGACACTCTTGTCTGCTCAAGGGTTTTGTAAAACTGACGCTGTTTACAACTAACAGGCACTATTTTCTGCAACATTCATTATTATTGTCATCATCTGGAATATAATAATGAAATTCAGATGGGAATTTTTTCACTATGTTCCGACATTTTATATAGACTCAAATATGAATCAATTCATTGAGAAAACTAATTGACAGATTATTCAATAATCATATCAATAATAATCCCTGGTAGAAAATCTTTCAAATAGATGTAGTGGAGAAAGAAAAGTACGAATACCTCAAAATTGTACCTGTTTCACTTCCCACTACTGCACGAGTTATATCTGGTCATTAGTGCCAGGTTCAAGGTTGTAAACAGCATTGATCTACTGCTGCAGAGCTAAATCAACCAACAACATGATTAAAATGAAATCCAGTGGCTGTCTTCGCTGGAAACCATTACCCAGCAGCACACTGGACCTGAGGATACTTTCCAGGAATGTGCACTTTGTGTCTTCACCAGACTGTTGATCCAACAGAGAAAGACAGGCGGTTTACAGGCGGATAAGAGGTAATGCCACTCATATACAACTAACAAGGCAAAATATCTATCGCTCGAGGGAAATGTTTGGCAGAAATGTCCGAAGCCACAGATCAGCCCGGCAGAGAGAAGCTGAATTATTTTAATAAGGGTGATTACCGCCTCCTTTGCTCTGATACGGGGCAGCCTGGTACACTTCAACTCCCTGAGTGCAGAGGATAGTGCTCTGTGGCTCTGTGGGCATTCGCCGTGGTACAAATGGAATCTCCGAAAATTACTACGCATAAAACATACTACACATTTTCTTGGCGAATTATCTGACTCTCCATCATTATGGTCAATGACAAAGTACCTCCACCCACAGTGAATGTAGCTGGAGGACAGCGGTGAAGGTAGGTGTCTTCTTCAGAGGGAGCAACTAAGGACTTCATCATCCTAGTTGCCTAGCTGCCATTTTCACTGCATCAAGGACCCATCTAGTCTCTTCACAAGCCGCGCTTCATAAAATGATCAACGCACGGAGGCAACAGCAGTCACTTTAATGCATCAGGCAGGACTTTGTCTGAGTCACTGTCCGTTTAGTAGCTGTTATAGAGGCCTGTTTATTCATTAATATCATATTGAGAAAAAAAAGGTAATTTTCCTCTTTGTTGGCGAAAAGATTCACAAAAGATGTGAGGGGCAGTAGGTGGCCCGAGTGAGTCAGCTGCAGCTGAGCTCTGTTCAGCCCTGCAGTGGCTCACGGAAAACAACTCTGGCACTTAAATCTTAGAAAGTTTGATCCTGGAAATACAGGACAAAAGAACTTGAAGATTTAAATAAACATTTAAATCAATAAAACGTGTGCCTTCTTCAAGTTATTCATTTGAGTGAAGAAGAGCCCGGCCCATACTGGAAATTCATATCTGACAGACGATACATCAAACAATGAACACAGAGCATTAAGTGACATGTTTGATGAAGATTCCTTCCTTCAATTAGATTTTAAAGCGGCTATAAATCAATACTTCTATATTAACAATGGATCACATTGTGAATGGGGTCGCTCGTAGTGCAGAACCCACAGAATTATCACCAGACTGCGGTTCTTCTCAGCTCTACAGAGCGTTTTTAGCATCTTCCAGCTCATTGTTTAGCCATCCAGACCGCAACTCTCCGCTCTCATAGTGTGGTTCTTTGGCAGCATCAAAAACAAAGCTAAAAGAGAGTGAATACTCGACTTACATTCATCAGGAGGACACAAACACGACTCTGTATCACTATCCACAGAGATAATGGCCTGTTTAAGCACATTGAGTATTGGCCATGATGTAACTCATCAACGTTAAATACAGTTTCTTTGTCAATGTCATTAAAGGGTTCTGTTTTTGCTTTCTGTTACATTCTGAAGTCACGGCGGACACTTACGCAGTTTTAAGTGCCATAGTAATCCTGCACCTCATGTTAGCGTACATTAACATTATGCTAATGTATTCCACGAAAAGTGAAGACATTAAATTCAAGGAAAACTGGTATCAGCAACGTACTCAGTATCAGACTTTACGCTGCGTTGGAGTATTTTGACAACAGTGGCCAACCCTGCCCCACTGGGCTCTCTGAAGGTGCTTGTGGTCAGGTTACTTCATTTGCTCTCACAGAGAATCAGCAGCTTAGGAGTCTGAAATTAGCCGCAAGGCAAGTGACTGTGAGGCAGGAGGACTGGCTTCAGCGGCGAAGATCTCATTAGTTCAAAAGCCACCGCCAAAAAACACAGGGCCAAAGCATTACTGTATACACCGTATCTTATCAGTCTTAATGTTCTCACACACACACACACACACACACACACACACACACCTCCAGCTGTTGTTGACATCAAATCTTTTCTTTTTGTAAGATGCTCACACTGATATTTTCAAATGTACTCACCCGAATGTTTCAGAAAGCCAAATTTCATTGTCAATATAATATAGAACAATAACAATAAGGATCATTTTATCTCACCGGTGTGACCGCTGAGGTGATGGGAATGTATTCAGAACCTTAACTTAAAGCATGAACCCTGCATTCAAAAACTTTAACAGCAAACTGAAGTATCAATAAAACCAGTCAAATCTAAATCTTTCAAATGTACTTAAAGCGCACAATATGCAGAAGAATCGCCCACGTCAGTTTTGTGTTATTTTATATTTGTTTATTAGTGATTTTAATGTTGTATCTGGTGGAGGTGAAGCTAATTGTAACTACTTTAGCCTGTTGGCTACAAACTAACCAAAGGTTTAATGTGTCACATCTTAATCAGCAAAGTAGCTACAGCTGTCAGATAAATGCAAGTAAAAAGTACATATCCCTGTGAAATGTAGGAGAGTATAAAGTAACATTAAATGGATTTACTCAAAGTAAAAGTACCTCGAAATTGTACTTAAGTAAATTACTTTCCACTGCCAGTGTGTGGAGAGCAATGAATGAGTTCTGTTTGGCACAAGGACTCTGCAGAGGGATGATCCCTCTTGGACGTTGCAGAGGGATGATCCCTCTTGGACGCTGATGGGGAGCCCTGACGAGGAACCTACAGTAGAAAAGTAGAGCAGCAGGAGGAAGAGGATAATCTATGTCTCTTCTTCTGACCAACAGCCATTCCAGTTTTAATCCTCAAGCAGAGCTGCTGGGCTTTTCTGCCTCAGGTGGGGCAGATAAAACACACACACACAGGAACTACGAGACTTAAAGTCAATCAGGACGTGTGTACGTAACACAAGGGCCCCGAGCAGCGACAAACTGGCCCCCCTCCCGGAGATGTGCGGTGGGTCGTGCGGGAGGGAGGTGTGTTCCTCCACCCTGGCCATTGTGTGGACAGTAAAATCATGATGATTCACTGGTGTCATTCAGAGGCTCTTCACACAAATGAAAGCCTTGGGGAAATCAGAACAAGCCTCCAGGTAGGAACATCTGATTGTTTAGTGCAACAGCTGAAGTGTCGAGTGCGCTTTGTGAATCACCAATCTGCACGACAGGTTTTCTTTTGGGGGATGCGTCCGTTTCTGCGGTCGTGCGCCGTTTCACCAAAGGAGACGATGATGATGATGATGGAGACAGCCGAGGAGATGATTGGAAGTTTACACGAGACCGGGTTGCGTTACATTACAACCATCTATGTGTCTGTTTTACCATCAGTGAGCGACCAGCATCCTCGTTAAGCTACAACAGCGACAAGAGGCCATTTTTGCTCAGATTGACACCAGGTTCTGAGGCCAGTTTTTGTAAAAGCAAACACATTTCCCCAAGGAGACTCCTTCCTGGACACAGCCCTTCCCAGAAAATTCCAAAGAAAACAAACATCACCACATATAATTCCTCTCAGTCAAGGGAGGACAGACGTGTCTGTGGGGGGATAAAGACCAGCAGGAAAATGACAATTATACTATTAAACATGCAAGAGCACCTTGCAGGCTATCGTAAGACGGACTGAGACTTGCCTCTGTCACAAAAGCACGACCGAGCTTCGACCACAGAGCTTTTCTTTAGGTCTCCCCTTCAGGGGAACACTTGGGCTCTCTTTCTGCAGCATAACGTAGTGAAAGAAGAAAAGACATGAAGTCAAGCAGCACTAACAGCGGACCAAAATAAACTCAGGAATTTGTCTGCTCTGTGGTCCAAGGGCAAGAGAATAACTTCAACCAAAGTGGCCCCTGAACTACAGGAACAAGCTGCAGAACAGATCCCGTCCAAACAAGCACCTCTCTGTAATCCCAGACATCATGTTTCTCATCTAAGAACCTGCTCTGCTGTTTGAAGAAAGAAAGAAAGGAAGAAAGGGATTGAGCACAAGAAGATAAATGTAGTCGCAGATGGTCCCCTCAATGTTGGGAGCTGACTTCATCATTAGTGTACGCAAACAGGCCCTGCTGTCGTTGTCAGAGTTGTTGTGTTGTACAAACAAAAGACGATCCCTAAAGCGATGCCCGCACAGAGATCCGTGCACACCACCTGATCTGTGGCGAGAAGGAAAACGCGCTGCAGTAGTTTCTGAATGAACTGGGACATAACGCGGGGGCCTCACGCGTGTCTGACTTCACACATTGTGTCTCGTGAAGCATCATTTCCTCTCCCTCACTCAACAATTATCTACATTTTTTGATTTTGGTTTGCTCTACGTGCAAAAGGGCGCCGTCTCTCTCTCTGTCACCGTCGAACACAACGACTATTCAACAGCTGTCTGTCTGCTTTTCATTTCCGTTCAAACGCCACGGTATGTCGCCGTTGCCCGGCGCTAATTTCGCACAACTGGATACAAAGTTTCTTGTCGCCTCGCGAGGCCGCGTCGTCTCGTTACTCACGTCCCAAGGACTTCCTTGAAGTCAAAGATGTTCTTGATGTCATCGACGTGCTTTTTCCAAGATCCATCGCTGGACTCGCCGTTTTCTTTCGCCATTTCGCAGCGGGGTTGGGGTGTGCGAGTGTGTGAGTGTGTGTGTGGGGGAGAGAGAGAGAGAGAGAGAGAGAGAGGGGAGGAACAGAAGACACGCTGTTGGAGGATCACCACAGTCGTCTCACCCAGCCCCAAAAAAAAAAAGAAAAGAAAAGAAAAGTAGTGCACTTGTGTATTCCGCCAAAGCCTTCCTGGCGGTTTGTCAGCCTGTTTCTTCCTCAGCCCATGCACGCAGCCAGGCAAGCCCAAGGAGGGAGGTATGTCCTACCCCGAGAGGGTATTTGACTAATCTGTCTGACGTAGCGGATCCCGACACTGAGCTTCCCCACTGCTCAGATCACTGTGACGGGGAAACACAGGCTCTCTCTCTCTCTCTCTCTCTCTCTCTCTCTCTCTCTCTCTCTCTCTCTCTCTCTCTCTCTCTCCTCCTCCTCCTCCTCCTTCACGGGCGGGTTTCAGTCAGTGTCAGGCGGCGATGCGCGAGCTGAGGTCGGGCTGTTTGCAGGAGGATGACACCTGGCAGTCGCATCCGAGCTGCTGAGCCGTCGAGCCACACCGACCGCCCCGCGGTTGTTATAGCAATAGGAGGAGTGGGAGGTTGCTGCTCCCGCCTGTCTGCCTGTCTGCCTGTCTGCCTGTCTGCCTGCCTGCCTGCCTGTCTGCCTGTCTGTCTGTCTGAGAGCACAACGAACGATTAAAGTGTTCGCATTGCACCAAATCGCCGGCCCCGCGGCGAACTCCGCCGGGCAGGTCGGTGTCCGGGTGTGTTTCTGATCCAAATACAGTTTCACGTCTCAGTGTCTGTGCGTCTGGCTACTGTTGCACACAGGATGATTTCATTGTTAATGTGTTGAAATTCAAAGGCAGGGGCGTAGCAAGGAGTAATGGGGCCCAATGCACAGCAGGTGAGTCTTGACCCCCCCCCCAACCCTTTTATTTTCCTCCATGTTTTGTCGGTTTGCAGTCTTGTAGATACAACTGCTTCAAATCCAGTATAAAATGTGCATACATGCATTGGTTCCCAGGCTTGGACAGGCCACAGGGAGCAACATAGAGTGATCACCCGAGTCTGCAGCTCATCTCGTCTTTACAGAGCTTTGTAACGAGATAACATTTTGCTGTCCTCAACTTTGCTATTTGGGTTCACCCTCACTGCTTTCACAGTGTTGTTTTCAGCCACGGCGGGCTTGGTTTTCTCTCAAAACTCACCTGTCCAGCACCAAACGGCAGACGGACAATCTGGTGAACCTAGTGGAGCATATTCCCCTCAGGAGTTGGTAGAGACCCAAAACAAAGCAAATAGAAAGAGTGAGTATGGGACTTCCATTCTTCAGACCAGAAACAACACGACTCCACGTGACTGATAATGTTACTCTGTAACTGCCGGGTGTGTAAAGTTTGCCATATCAACTTAAGACGTGACGAGAGTCCGAATTGTGTCCACAACTTGATTCTGCTGCCCCCAAGTGGACAAGAAATGTTTTATCGCAGGTTTAAAGCCAAAAAATGCCAGAGCCAACACAACCTCCTGTGACGGATGTCTGTCCACGCCATCATTTTCAGTCTGTTGATTAAAGTAGCATTTTCTTTGGACAGTCAACAAGTCACACCTCGTAGATTCTTGTCAATGCAATCATCGTTTTTTATTTCACTGCAGTATTGTTATTTCTGTCTACTCATATTTAACGTTTGTCCCTCCTCTGTTTCTAAAGGTATTTTTTGTTTTGTCATGTGGAGTTTTTCCTGCTGTACAGAATGTAAAGCACTTTGAGGCAAAACTGTGATTGGATTGAGGCTATGTAAATAAAACTTGACAATCAAGGGGAAATTACGAGTGTTGAATCACAAGGACTCATGTCTTCAAGTACCAGAAGGACCGTTTTCCAAAATCAAATGGGGCAGAATGGCGAAATCATCTTTCTTTAGAAGAAATGCCATCAGCGCACAGTGCTGCTCTGATTTAAGTGCTGCCGTTTTAGTCCGTTAGTGTGTTTACCAATAGCTGTTCACCCACAGGTTTTAATTATTTGTTTGGATTCTGGCTCCGGCTCACAGTTAGATACCAATCTCAGTCCCACCCACGACGGTGCTGATTGTGTCAGCTGTTTCACCAACCAGGAAACAGACATTTATAAGAGCAGTTTCAAAACACTGAACAAAACCTGAGATGAGGGCAGCAACTCAGATGTCTGGAACAGCAACCGACTTTTGTTTCTTTTTGTCAGACTGTCTCACGAAGGAAAACTCAATGAAACTTCAGCGATGATTGGTCTATAACAGAATAACTGTACGCTCGTCCAATTCCTACCTTTCTAAAAAGGTGTTTGAAACGAGGCTTAAATCAAAATACCCTAAAGCAAAATAAGTGATTTTACAGTTTACTGAAATTACAAAACAGTACAACAGCTCAGTACAACAGTAACTTGTAATCACGTGGCACCCCTGATAGTTACCTTTTCATAAAATACGACCAGTGAAAGCATAAATTAATTAACTACTACGTGTGAAAAAAAGCCATTTGTGTATCCACATGGAGCTGCGCGAAATCTGATAAATTGCCTCAAGTGATGTCACTTGAGTCAGTGTCAACTGGGGCTGAAAACTACAAGTCTGAAAAACAAAAATCTGGGGATGTTTGAGTTCGAAAGTGAGGTTATCAGACCATGTGGCCCACTCCTCATCGCTGCCTGAGGCGAGCGGCTACAATAGCCACAACTAGCATAACACAACAGAATCTCTGACTGAACAGTTATCATCCAAGTTGCATTGTGGGTAATGTAGGCACCAGGCTTTGACAAGCAAGAACAAGGAATAAAAAGATATATCTGATTCTGCTGCATCTTTTTTTGTTATGCTCTCCATCATGAGTTTTATAGGAGTTGAAAGGTAAATCGGTGTAGTACTCTTTTAAATGGAGACTTGATGAATTTAACAATATTGAAAATGATGTACACTTTGAATTCAAGCTGTAAAAGGACAGTTAACGAAATATAATTGGGTGTATCCTCCAGTGTATCCCTGATTTTATGTATTTATTATGTATTCTAAGTATTTATTACAGGTCAAAGAAAGTTAAGCTTTTTTTTCTCACATAAAGTCAGTTTAAAGCGATCTCCTCCCAGCAACAGGTATTAAATTACACCTGGACTCTACTCTCTAGTTGATCATAAAGCAAACAAATATCAATATTAAATACTTAAAAGACCCTACTTTTAAGTCAAACTTAACAGGCTTGTTGGCTCTTATACAAGCAAGAAAAACATGATGCATTATCGTGAAAATAGATTTATTTTAAAATATTTCCATTTGAATATTTCGATTTGCTTTATTTACATCAGCCCTTTGGTGTCTTTATCTTTAATTCAAGTGTTAGTTGAAACCATCATTAAATAATCGTGATCAAGTACTTCTTAGCCCACAATTTGTACCATAAATGTCCAAATACATCTAACTCAAGGCTAGATAAACATTTAGACTGTCAAAATGGTAACGACTTTCGTTGTTCATTCAGAAATCCAGTTAAAGTACACGCGTTCTCGCATAAATATTTCAAGGATAATGCTCAGAGATTTTTAACAATTTACACTGATATATTCTGTTTAGAACAGTACAAAAATGAACAATTCATACAGGCTGAATGCATGAGACAAGTAAACCGTTCAGATTCCTGCAACATAGAGGCAGTACAGGTTTGACACAGCTAAGATACCGTCCTCAGTGCTACAAACACGATGGTCATCTAAAAGTGCTTTTTTTATTACAATCACGCTGTAAACTTCGCCTCTAAGGCCTCGATTCAGATCCAAACATTAGCAGATGTCTATATTCTCACCATTGTGCTACGTAACTGAACACATGAAGAATACAGGTGAATGAGAGAAGGGGGGAAATGGAGCAGACAGGAATTCAGGCATTGCCTTCAAACCATACATATAATAATTAAAAGCTGTTTGACTATAAAAGTAGAAATTATCTACACTATTCTTCTTTAATACTTCCTTATTATTATTGACCAATTTATTTCGTCTAAAAGATCCTGTGTATTTTCACATTTAGCGACAACAGAGGGAAGACCACTGCAGATACAGTTTGTAGTGTAGTACTGGTGCTTGTGTACTGGTCATGTTGGTTCCCAGTCTGGTTGAGTCTTAGGAGAAAGTAGCGGCGAGGATGGCCTCTTGTTGCTGGTGATGGAGGGTCCCGATACCGACAGCCGGGGCGGGTAGAGCAGGTCGGCTCACTAACCGGAGCTGAGAAGGAGACAGAGGAGACGGTCCAGTACGTGTGACATCAACAATTCATTTCAGAACCATTTCACATTGTGTTACTTGGAACGTGGCTCACCTTGCAGGCCAGCTGCTTCTCAAACCGCGGAGATACAAAAGACCAGGGTCCCATGTTCTGAGGCTCCTCCTGACTCCATACAAACTCTGTGTGAAAGTAAAAGGGGGCAGATGATTCACTCTGTTTTTCAAAGCGAGCTCACACCAAACTGGTGACGTGTTCAGGGACCAGTTTTCTTCTCCCGGCCTTTGACCACATAGCGGCGAGATTTCAGATCAAAGTGGAACTGGATTGCGTTTGTGGAGGCAAGAACAGTGAAATAGAGAGCTGAAGTGAAACCTGAAGATGTTTTGGTGTTGTTTCAGGAGTAAAAATAAAAAAAAAAACTTTAAAAAAAACTAATTTAAAATCATAATGACATTTGTAATAATGCAAATTACTGAAAATCCAGCCTCATCAATCTTCACTCAACAGTATTCAAGCGTATTCAAGTCCATTTGCTCAGAGGTAACGGGATTAAAACAAAACATGGAGTTTGTTTCTCTGCGCCACATTCATATCTGGAACAAAGATCTGAGGCTCTAAACTCATAAATCTGCACTGTAACTTTATATAGAATTATATATAGAACATTCTGCTGTGTATTGTTTTGTCCTTATGCGTTATTATATTCCAAATAGTTTATTTTCCTTACCATTGTGCTTTAAATAATGTTTTAATACAAAAATGTCAAAGCTTGAAGCTCATCCGACAACGTCAAATCAATCATATAGTTATTAATATAGTTACTAGCATCGTCCAAGTCATTATGTAAAAAAATAAAACAGAAAGTAAATAATTTTAATGTCAGACAAAATAAGCATCTTAAAAACACACCAGGCCTCTGGGAACTGAACTATGCACTTGTCAATGTGTTCCAACATATTAACTGATATTCAAAATAACAATAATTGCAGCCTTAAATCACATATTATGAGCTTCAGCACATTTGTGTATTTACTGTGGGGTTATTGTCGTGGCTGTTATTTTGCGTAACATGAAGACCAGAAATGGTAATGTATGGAAAGTAATACAATCAAGTCCTTCATGCTGAAAGCTTCACAACTGTGTGCACAGAATAGAAGAAGTGTTAAATTGGATTTGTGAAAGTGTTAATTTGTTCATAAACAAGGTCTGATTTGCTTGTAAAATCACAAAAAAATGAAGAATAAAGAAATGAAATGGACTGCAAACAAACTGTTGCTGTGAAGGTGCTTATACAGTAAAAGTGTGGTCCCACACGTACCTTTGGCGTTGGGGTATTTTTTGAGCTCCTGCTGCAGAGCCTCCAGTGGGAACGGACACAGCTCCTCCACACGGATGAGTGCTGTGTTCTGGTTGGCTGCAGATGTCTCCCTCTGTTTCAGCAGGGCATAGTAATGCTTCCCTGAGCACAGCACCACCTTCTGGACACTGCATGGAACCACAAACAATGGGCTACGGTCAAAGTATATTTAGCAGGTTTTAGCAGGTTTTGTTAAGTGCTATTCAAAACATCAAATGAAAAAGCTCTTGTTTTAGAAAACTAGTCCATGAACACTGCACCGGCATATGTTTTATTCCTTTAAATATAGTTCACCACTTTGAGGGCCAGAAACTACAGAAGAAATACAATCATTAAGAAAAGAAAAGTCTCCAAAGTTTACAATCATGAACATGCTGTGACTTCTGTACCTTTCAGCTGAGGCTGAAGTATCACCTAACACCGGTCTGAAAGATGTTCCCGGTGCCAGTTCAGCCAGACTGGACACCGCCCCCTGCAAGAACCAACAAACACTATTAAGCCACAACAATCTACGAAAAGCAGTTGCAAAAGCTAATGGTCTTTACAATGTCTACAGCTCTTACAGAAAATCTGAGCAGTGTCTTGGGTCCAACCACAATGAGAGGCTTGCGGAAGTTACGGATCATCTGTCTCCTCAGCAGGTGGAAGTACTGAGCAGGAGTGGTGGGGTTGACCACAGCCATGTTTACACCGTCGCCGTCCACACCCTCTTCTTTACTGTCACACATCTAAGAGACGAAAGGGGACGAATTAGCAATCATTTACAATTCAGGTAACGTGTTCCATGACGATTCGGTTAAGAAACATCCCAATTTATTCATCTGGAGAGCATGAATGTCATGAAATTCAGCAGCACGTAATGTCAGTACCAGCGAAAAAAAAAAGTATGCTATTTCTTTTTAGCACAGATGTACCCATTTTCCGTCTGTGCAGTGTATGTCCACTACACAGGTTATAACAAATCTTACTACACATTCAGTCATTTATAAAATAGTGAACGCACTACGTTCAAGTGGAGCTGCAGCGTGAACAGTCAACAATTTCAGACTTTATTTACCACATAGAGCACTTTATTTACACTTTGCCACTTTATTGACTTAATTCTTCTCTCTCTCTCTCTCTCTCTCTCCTTCTAAAGCTCTCTGCAGGTGTTTCTGCCTCCGGCGCTGTAGAGTCTGGATCTGTGGTTGCACCTGCTGCCCTTGTGTTCCTGCTCAACTGCTGTTGTTGCATTTATTGTTACTGCTCTCATTATTAGTATTGCTATTGATGAACTGAATTGAAATTCTGGGTGCTCTGTATCATTTTTGTTATTGACTCCACCTGTTAGTGGCCTACAAATAATCATGTCTTCTGTGCTGCATCGTGTTCCTTTGCACTGAAGAAAGCTGCCTGTACCTTGACACACGTCATATTCTTGGCATGTAAATTAAAAATCAAATGCCAAATACACTAATATACCATACTGGTATAGACATCAGTGCACCGGGAGGCTGCTTAGGTCTTACTGGCAGTGCAATACATATTTGTAACTTTTAAGATCCGGGAAACATTAAACCTCCATGAGAACTTACAAGGTGTTTGTGGTTTATCATTAAGCAACAGCCGATGAATTTGCGGCACTCGGACATATTGTTTTGGCAGCGTTTACGTCATATTGGATGCATGAAAGATTCCCATGTTTTCGACTTGTGTTCATTCACGTCATCTATGGTTGAGCGACGGCAAAGTTGGCTGTGTGAAGGATAATACATCCATTAAACTTGGACTGAATTACCTGTTTGGTTTTCAGGAAGTAACATTAAGTGCCAAGTCATAATTACAACTGGGGGTGTTGACATGAATGCTATTTACACAGAATCAGAAATGGGTAACTTGGTTTGACATGAACTGGGCATTTCAGTCCCACAGACCTGGAGGAAGCGCTCCATGTGGCAGGATGAGTGTTCGGGTCCGGCTCCATCGTAGCCATGAGGCAGCAGGATCACCATCCCGCTCTGCAGCAGCCATTTGGCTTCACCTGGGGGACAAAGCAGTTTCACATCTGACATATGAGGAATTTCCCCAAACATTAGTTCGGAGTACTTGTGAATCAGTTGTGGAATGTCTGGAGGTTTACCTCCAGAGAGGAAGGTATCAAAGATGATCTGCGCTCCGTTGAAGAAATCTCCAAACTGAGCCTCCCAGATAGAAAGGAGCTTTGGCTGTGCGATACTCATACCGTATTCAAATCCAAGCACCGCCTCCTCAGACAGCGGGCTGTTACACACCTAAACACACACACACACACAAAGACATCACAATGTGCCTCATGAAAGGAGGAACTTGTTTAATATTATGTAAGAATGAACGTTCTAAACATGTCCTGATTTAGACACATTGTTAGATCAGATTAGATCATTGTTTTATCTGGTTGATATGTTTTATAAGATTTTACCTCCAGGAAACTCGTCTGCTGAGGGTCGATGTGGTTTAGAGGGATGTACATGTCGTTAGTGTCTTGACACACCACCATGGCATGTCGCTGACTGAACGTGCCTCTTCCAACATCCTGTCCGCTGATTCGAATATTAAATCCTGCAACAATACATTGAAATCTATAAATACCTTTCTTGACAACTTATAAAATTCAGCAATTCTATAAATTGATGTTTGTGTGACGCATTTTCAGCCTAACACCGACCCTGGGAGAGGAGAGAGCCGAAAGCCAAGGCCTCCGCTGTGGACCAGTCCAGTTTGGTTCCTTCTTCCAACTTGTTCAACCGAGCCTGAGTTCACAAACGAGGAAAAAAGAAAAATCATCAGTCGAGCTGCAGCCATGTCAACAAAACACAGTAGAAATATTAGAGGCGACGGACGTACGTGAACGTGGGTCTTTCCAAGGTGGCTGTGCAGCTGGATTTGCTCGGGGATGTCCACGGATTTTGCTCCTATGAACTGCAGCAGGGGAACGGGGACCCCCGTGTCCCAGGTGGTGACTCTGGCCTGGGGTTCCACCAGATCCCCCCACCGGCCCTGCAGGTTGGTGGGTGGAGGGCTGTACAAAGTCATGTTGGACAGCTTGTCGTTGAGCGTGGCGTAATATTTGGACTTGATCTCGTCGCGCTCAACATCGGTCATCAGACCCTCAGAGATCAGCTGGTCCGAGTAGGAGTCGGGGGCGCTCTTACGCGATCTGTGTGAACGCAACAATTTGACAAGATTTGTTTAATTTACCAGTATTTTAATATAAAAAGATACACAATACATCTGTGTGGGAATAATATTTTTTTTTATCTACACAAAATGATTCAAAACGTTCTTGAATCCTTCAGTAATGAATTTCCTGAACCAACTTTAACAAATTAAATCTTCGAATGGAATATCAAGACACACGTTTGTTAAACCCAGTAGCAAAGTATTTAAGGCTACACCTCACACACCCGCCCTTTGCACATTGTAAATTTCAGATTTGTATTCTGCACTTTATTTTATTGCACCATATATTATTAATATTATATTTCATTCGATTGTTTTATTTATTTATTTATTATCTTATTTGAGATTTTTGTTAAGCACAGTCAAGGATCCTCCCAGAAAAAAATATTTCACGTGCAGTTATACACGTATAACTGCACGTGACCAATAAAACTTTGAACCTTTTGAACCTTGAACATTCATCAGAAACCTCTTTTTTGTAGGAACTTTGTCACTTTAGTCAGAGCGCTCGTTGCACCATTACTTACTCTAGAGCAGCCATGATTGCTGCTGTTGAGTGGAGGCCATTTCTTGAATATATGTTGCAGAGATCTGCAGTGGCATTTAAACTGGGATCAGACCTACAACTGTTTTCTTATTGTAACTAGATTACCATAAGTATCTACGTAAGTATCTAGAGTTTTGTCATCTTCTTAAGACTCTCGATACATGTGCTACAGCAGCTTCTGAAGTGACGGTGAAAATGTGTGGTGATGCAAAGTAAACGAGCTTAGTTTTACTGACCGGATGATCTTGTACATGGCTGGGTTGGTGAAGAAAGGCTCGTCCAGCTCGTTGTGGCCCCACTGACGGTAGCAGATCAGGTCCAGGATGACGTCTTTCCTGAACAGCCGCTGGTACTCCACGGCCAGCCGAGTGGCCCGCAGCACCTCCTCTGCGTGATCACCATTCACGTGGATCACAGCGCAGTTCACCATTTTACCTGTCACACAAATGGGAGCATTGGCATCGGATTATAACAGGATACATAACATGACCTGTGTCAAGTGATATTTTGAAAACAACCCCACACTTCAAATAGGCTCCCATCACATATATTTTAAATTTGCATTTGCAAATACAGTTTGACAGAAGTTCCTATGCTTGACAAGAAAGTATCTAGTTATAGTGCTGCTTTCACTGACCGACATCACTACAGTACAAAGAGGACCTCCCTCTCTCGGATGGAGTGGTGTAACCCACTTGGTTGTTCACAATGAGGTGGATGCTCCCACCGACTCTGTAGTGGGGGAGGTTCGAAAGGGTCAAAGTTTCTGGAACGATCCCCTGGCCGGTGAAAGAGCCGTCACCGTGAACCTGTGGAGAAAAGAACAGAGGTGGTCTCGACGGAACCCTGAAACAGGTATTGCCTTCTGTAATCATTCCTCCTGTTCACACTGGCTATGAAGTACTGTAAGTGATGGGGGACAACATCCTGTGTCCTCGTTCTGTGTAAGAAGTTAATATGAGGCTTCAGTTATCTGAGTCAATCAAATCAAGTTCCAAACTCCCTCTGTTTCAATGTTCATGAGGGCATCTGACAATTGTTTTAAGGCAAAGTTGTAAATGTTGCCATTTAAACTGTAATCTGGATTTGTATCAAAATACACAGGGATAGACAATCATAGAATCAATGAGCCAAATTGTCTTTATTCTAGTAAGTGCATTGTTTAATGAGGAAATTGCGAAGGAAATAATTAAATAATGCTGTTAAAAAATCCATCCAAATCAAATCAGTAGAGGTATAAGTATTAACTCGCTTTCCTTGTTCTTGTAAACTTAAACTTCTTGGCTGCCTGTGTGTGTGTGTGTGTGTGCGTGCGTTAGTTGTCGAGAACCAGTACCTGCAGACAGACGACTTGGTCCCCCGGCTGGGCGTCGTCTTCGGGTGAATAGTCCCCTTCTTTCCTGAGCTGCTGCCTGGCTCGGGTTTTGCCCTGAGCCACGGGGTTGATCGCCTCGAGGTGCGACGGGTTGGGCAGCATGGTCACGTGGAGAAGATGTCCGGCTCCGAAATCCAACTCCAACGAGGAGGTGAGGTGAGAGAGGACGTCACCAATGGCAGGGGAGGTGTCGGGGAACTCGCTGAGGCCACGCATCTTACGGAACATGAGCTGGGAGAGAGAAACGACGGGAGAACAGTGTTGTTTAATGTTTTCTCACCCGTGATTGAACTTTGGCAGCTGGCTGTGACTCTCGGTTTCCTTGATCTGCCAACTACAGCAGTGGTAAATAAACAATCCCGTCCGGGCCATGGATCATTTGACAGTATGCATGTGTCGTTAAATGTGGCTGTCTGTTCATTAACCTCTGGTGGGAACTTCAGCAGGCCTGTCAGGAGGTTCAGTCGCCCTCTGTGGGGCATGCCGATGACAATGTCAGTGACTCCGCTGTGAGCCGACTGGTAGAAAAGCTCGTAGAAGAAACCCATCATGCTCTCTGCTCCTTCTCCCCCGTAACGTTTCACGGTGGCAAACTTGGTGGCCAGAAAGTGGTCAAATTCCTGCAGCGTGTGAGAGAAAAAGTGGAGAAACGGGTGGATTAAAACTACACGACGTGTCGAATGATACAGTGCAATTTGTTTGCGTTGTAGACGGAAGTTATCCTCCTCTTTCTACCTGAGACTCCAGCATGATCTTGGCCAGCTGCCTCCTCTCCTCCGGGGAGAAACTCTCCTTCTTGAGTTCCTCAAAGCGGTCAGCGAACCACTCCCTCTCCTCCATGCTGCTCAGCTGGCTGGTCTCCACTGACAGGGGGCCACAGTAGGCTTCCTCCAAGTAGGCCTGAACCTCCTCCACCGAAGCCTCCGCTTTGCCAAAATGCCGTAGCCCTGCAGAAGCACGTGGAAGGAGCAGCGATAACGCAAACCGTTGAGAGGGGAGTGAACAGAGGGGAGCACAGTTGTGGTGGTTATCATGTTCATATTTTACTCAACGGTTGGAGAGCGCCACTGTCCTTGATTCGAATCTTATCTAATCTCGGACTATTTTAAACCTGACATCAACTAGCTGGACTTTTACTTTAATCTCAGCTGAAAGGTAAAACCATCCTCCAACCCGTTCCATCTTTAGGTTTATCAAACCTTTTTTTATTTCTTGTGAATAGAAGAGAAAAAATTTTACCAGGTTGGCTTTCTACATTTCTGTAAACTTCAATTGTGTAATCTTTGCACACAAAACATATGAAAATGTACTATTACAGCTAAAACAGTCCTGTACAGAATACTTTAGAATTAGCTCCATCAGCTACAACAGCAAAATGCTGCTTCTATATTAGTGCATGAGTAATAACATAACATAACACTCTCAGGGACCATCTTTCTGCTTACTTAAATACTTTATTATACTGACATACAGCAGAGTATTGTTAAAACGTGGTATTTATTTAAGATGTACATATTCATTCATGTACATAAATCATAGTTAGAAGGAGTAGTAGATTATGAGACATGCTTTCTGTAGGTTTCCATCCAACAGCTGACATTTACCTGAGGTGTTGAGTTGTCCCCTGATGGTGCCAGTCAGGATTTCGATCTCCGGGACACTGTCAGCAACAGGCTTTTCGGGTAGTAAGGGGTTAATTTTAGCTGCCTTGTGTCCATGTGCTCTGTATGCCTCCACCAGACGGGCCAGACCATGATCTGAACGTAAAGCAAAACAACAGGCCGCTGTCAGGATGGAGCCGTCCCAAAACACACCATGGCTCCGGCTCCGGCTCCGGCCACCGGGTGCAATGGCACTTTGTAGCTAGTAGCAACAAAACCATCCTCTAACTCCACAATGTAAATGGAAATGAGATATTTTACACGAATATAAAACGAATACTTGAATTAAATAACCTTACGAACAAGTATTAAGCAATGTCTCTTTGTCAGCAACGTCGTTTTTGCACGACAACGACGCCTCGCCATATTCTCGGGTGATGTTAACCTGTCCGTATTGTGGATTAACCCCATACTGACCTTGATTTAGTGCCGCGATGCAGTCGCTCTGCAACTTCAGGCAGCTCTTGGTCTGTTTGGGTCGGTATCCGTAAACACCTCTCTCGGTGTGATAAGAGCAGCCGACAACCTGCCGAGCGACACACGGTGGCAGTCTGCTCAACGACTTTTTCAGGAAAAGTAGGCCCGACATGTTTTTAAGTGCAAAGCTGTAACAGTAGCACACACACACACACACACAGCAGCGACTATACGAGCGCCGCCATATTGTCGTGACAGGGCGGTTATGGGAGGAGACGCGACATCGCAGCGCTATTGGCTGAGGATCCTGTACTCGGTTTTTTTTTCCCACGTTTTTTTATTTTATTGAATATTACAAATATACGGAACATCAGCTTGTGGAAAACATCTTTGTACAAATTAAAATTACAATGTGCAAAAAGCAACTCAATCACTTTAATAAAAAAAAAAACGTTTACGTTTGTCTCAAATTTATTAAACACCAGGTTTGTATTTGTAGTTACACGAGGGTACAATTTGGAGCAAAGGTGCTTTATGTACAAGCTAGCTAAAACAACTCAGAAGTAACTGAAGTAGCCCTCGTGACGTATCGAAACAAGTGTCAAGCAAAGAGATCTGTGCTGCGTTCATGTGCTCCTTGTAAATTCCATACTCCCCATTTCAACGTTGGAAAGCAGGATTTCAACGTGGTTTGGGTACGAAATTGACCGTTTCCTAGTTATTCATCGCTTTAGAAGTTATGAAATGATGTGAATCGTGCTATGGCCTTCACAGTCACCAGATCTCCATGCAACTGAACACCTATGCAAAATTGTGCTAGACAGCGCTTTTCACCACCGTAATGAAAACACCAAATGAGGGAATAATTAACTGTAGGAGCTGAACTGTGCATGAATGTGAAAATCAACGTTTGGTCACATCCTGACCAGTCTTGGATAAATGATTGTTCTGTCACGTTAACCTTTCTGATGTTTTCTAAAGTAGATGTATAGTAGGCATATAGTTGTTTGAAATGTAACGATCCCATCCTTTTATAATATGGAAAGGACAACATACTAAACTTAGATCTCTTTTAATATTTTGAAGTTTATAGTAGCTTCATTGTTCTTCAGGAATGTTCCCATACTGTAAATGTACAGCTTTCCTGTGATTTTCACACAGATGTTCAAGGCCCCTGCAACTTCTAATGCTTCCCCACAACGCTGAGATGTAAAGCTAAAGTTGCAAAGTAGACCGAAACAACACGTCTCTGCTTTTTCTGGACTACTGTTGAATCTCCACCACTGGGTGGGGGTGTTTTACAGCATTTAGCATTTTGTAGAAGGACGGAAACCATAGGAAACATTTGGTGTCAATGTTATGACATACATAACCATTTGTATGTCAATATGAAAGACTGCGGAGGTAAATTTTGAGAAATTACATTTTTGTTTATTTCTTACCTTTAATAGCAAATCATTATATTGCTCTTTAAACACTGTGTGTGAATTGTTCTCTGTTAATAGATTGTGATGTTTGGGTTAGAGACAGAGACAGAGAGAGATAATTCCCTGTTTCAACAGCTGAGCGTTACATTAACAAGCACGGTTTTCAGGCTTGCATTGGAACTTTAATGAATACATCCAAATGACTTCCAAATGTGTTTTTTTTATAACTGATTTAGTCTCCATAATCATGGAGACAACTTCATAATGTTTCCAAGTAATCCTTTGAAAGAAGAGACCAACCCAAACATATTCATAATATTAAATGTTGTTTCACATTCTGGCTGGCTGCCACTTCTGTACCCATTTTGTTTGAAAGCAGGACATTTTTCAGCTTCCCGAAACATCAGTAAACATCCTCCCGCTCGTCATCAGACCATGATGCAATGCAGCAGAAGTTGTGTCTTGGTTAAAGGGTGAGGTGAGGCTTTGTCTGTACGTCATGTTTTACTAATATTATTATGCTGCTAAAGCTACTATTCGGTCTACTTACAGATGGTAAAAAGAGCATCCTCAAGGCGCTATAGAAGGGCACTCTGGGAAATAAAAGCCTCAAGCAGCTGAAGCAGGTGAATAACATACTCAATGTAAAATATTTCACTTTATAATAACCTCAGCAAGAGTGATGATGCAAATAACTGTAAAAGGTTCTGGATCTTTTTGAGCTGGAGACTCTGACTTTAAAAATAACTGTTTGGCCACTATTGTGAGACAAGAGCATCCCTGCTGGGGTGGAAAGGCTCAGTGGAGTCTGTGCTGCCAGCAGGCTGCATCTCCTGATGTATAAAGTGAGTCACTGAACATTTGGAAGAAATTGGGAGATTTTCTGGGGTTACGGTTTGGTTTCAGAGCTTTTCTGTGGATATTCTGTTTATCTATTAACCTGATGATTGTTTGTTCACCACCTAGTCTATAAAATGCTAGAAAACGTTCGACACATTCCACAAGCTGGAACCAACAAATGTTTGGAACCTTTGATTGATAAATGGTGCGAGGCAGTCAGGGTTGCACCTAGTGATTATTTCCATTATTGATTCACCGGTTTATAAAATGTCAAAAATAAGAAACTCTCTTCACCGTTTCCCAGAGCACAAGTTAACGTCTTCAACAACAAACATCCAAAACCAAAAGATGTTTGGTTTAATCTCCCCAGAAGAGAGAACAGCATCAAATCCTCACATTTGAGAAGCTGGAACTAGTGAATTTTTGGCCTTTTTGTTTAATCGATTTACGGTTAGTTTCTGATGACATTTTAAACTCTAAAAGCAACAAACAACTATCATTACTACTAAACTCAAGGTCTTTGTTAATTTGACTTTACACTGATGGGGTTCAGTATAACATTTTCTAAACTTTCAAGACTTTGTACAAACCCTGCTGGCAGGTTTTATTTTTACACAAATTGTCATTTGTGTGAACACCTTTAGGTGCAGCTTCACAGACGTATAAGTGACCCAATTAGCTGCAGAGTTGGCATTTAATTGAAACCTAAGATAACCACTTATAACAGCTCATCAGACACCTGGGAGTTTACATTAAGAGTTCGATCAACCTGCTTTCCACCCGTCTGTTACTGATCAGAAATAAGCAAAGAGAAGCACAACGAAGAGAAACAAGTTAGCGAGACATGACACACTGGGGGAGGGAGGGGTGGTTTGTAAAATGCCTTTACAACACTGGACAAGCACAACACAAAGACACACAGTCCATAATAGGGGAAATGGTTTAATTTGGAGACAGAGGCAAAGAAACACACCACACATGAACAAACATTGACCAAAAAAGAACACAGAGTCTTTCGGCTACACACTCCGCTTTGGGAAAAAACAGAAAACTCTACACAGGTAAAAAGCAAGGCTCAAACTAAACAGATAGTTAACTGTTCAACTAAGACAATTATCCACACAAGTTGTCGAAATCCTGATGACCATTAAACTATGTGGACAGCACAAATACTAACATGAAACTTACCACGATTTAGAGGATCCCAACCCCCCCCCACCCTCCCGCCCCCCCCGAAACTGAAACGGATTAACGAAGTGATGATACATGTAGAGATCGAAGTAAAATCAAAGTCAGGCATCTTTTTTTAGAGACAAAAAAAAAAAAATTGCTTGACACCACCAAGAGGCCAAACTCAAGACCTGGTCAAGGCGAGGCCACATTGAGAGGCCAGACAATTTTCTTTTTCCAATATAGATTTTTTTTCCTTTAATTTCCAATATAAAAAAGCTTCACTGGTACAAAATACATTTATGAACAACCAGTTGTAGAAATTGGAAAGCCTGTGTGTCTTTTTTCTTTTTTTTTTTCTTTTTCCTTTTTCAAATCCCACCCAGTTTCAAAAAATTGATATTGACTAACAAAAAAGAACTACTGGATGAAAAATACAGATCACATCAAGATGCACCCACTTCGGCTTTCATCAAGACAAGATAAAACATCTATTAAATTATTGGTGGAACATGAACAGAGTCCTACCGATTATCAGACAAGAAAAAAAGAAAAAAAATTCTCTCCTCTTTTCTTTTGGATCAAGACAATATCTATAGAGATGCAAAGCTACCACACTGTCAAAAAATAGCACTTCAGAATATGACAACAGAATAAAGAAAGTGATTGTTAGAGCTTGAACTGGATTTGTGATGGAAGCCCCTGAAGTGAGTCAAGTTCCTGTTGGGACCGCTGTGGACTGTACATTGTGCTTTTTAAAAATTAATTCACAGTAACACTTCACCATACACTGCACATCAGCACAGATCTGCAATCATTTCAGTGTTTGACACAATTTTATCACTAAGATCTAATCAACATGGCACTCAAGTTTTGTTTTTTTTTAAACTTGACTGAGCTCGTTTTATGACTTTACGGAATTCCAAACAAATTCCCGCAACACATCTGATCACCAATCGTTTGTATTGTAAAGTGTTACAGTACACGTGTTCACACTCACTAAGAAAGAGGTTTAACCTTCAAATGTATTGGGAAGTTTATTGTTTATCTACAATGCTTTTTAACCAGCTGTTCAAATTAAGTACATCACAATACATATTTACCAATAACTCAACACAGAGTGGGGGTGGGGGGTTGGGGGTGGGAGGGGGACAAGAGCAGGTGACAAGAGCTTTCATGACACTGGCATAAATAGACAAAAAAGGCGAACTGCAGCAATCTCTAAACCAAGGCCTAATAAGGATGTGTAGGCAGTTTCT
This sequence comes from Nannoperca australis, assembly GCA_036023655.1. Lineage (NCBI taxonomy): Eukaryota > Metazoa > Chordata > Actinopteri > Centrarchiformes > Percichthyidae > Nannoperca > Nannoperca australis. The sequence continues at coordinate 37,721 of JAVQJD010087498.1, forward strand.
AGACGTATATATGGCACTTTGAATATTGTATTGCATTTGGATAGAAAAAACACTGTAAAAAGCACATGCCCATATTAAAAAGTGAAATCAGTGGTACCTTGAAAATTTGGGGGTTATAACCACACACACAACATTCTGCAAAAGTGATTAGCTCCCACAATTGTGCTTAGCGTTTCCTTACAAAACAACAACACTTTTCCTTGCGCACGGTTTCAAATTTGGTACCTTTTTATTTTTTTTGGGATACTTATGCATTTTGAGAAAGGAAATCCAAACTGAAGAAGGTCAAATGGTGACAATTGTGCATTTTGTGTTGTAATCCTGTGTGAGTGTCTAGTTTCACACACAAAAAAAGCCCCTGAGTTGACAACTCTTTAGCGCCATCAGGTATGCGGTTTTTAGGGAACCCTTCTTTGGGGGTGAAGTGGCTGTTATTTTACCAGGGTTGTCTCAACAACTTGTAGTACAACAGACAAAATACCACCCCGGTAAAAAAAAGTGTAAACTTCGTGCTGAAAAAATGGAATGTATTTGTAAACCAACACTATTGTGGTGGATTTAGTAGTAATAATGTGCTGTGCATCGTGTATGACTGAAACAGGATACTGGAAGTCACTTAAAAGAATAATAAGCAAAAAACTAAAATTTAAAAAAAGCAAGTGTGTGTCTATAAAATGTGCAGAGACCCACAGGCCGTGTGTTGTGTCTAAGTGATCTCTTCTTCAGGGGCTCCCACTTTTGCAATCACAGAAAAGGGTTTTTGTGTGTCATGGTGGGTGCACGTGTGTGTGTGTGTGTGTAAAGAAAACTAGGTAATATTACATGAAAAAAAATGTGTGAATTCAAAAACAGAGTTTGACACATGGGCACTTTAACAACAAAATAAAACTAAAAAGACATTGTCTGGCATCTGTATGATTAACAGACATTGTAAATCATCTTTCAACATGAGGCATCCAAACTTAACCAAAGTGAAACAGCCATTAATTAAATTAATAATGAGAAATTCACAGAAAGTCAACAAGACGTACCGTGGAAGTTTTTGTTTTACGCAGGAAAAAAAGAAATTAAGTCAACATACTGTGACCCCTTAAAAAAAAGAATAAACAAAAAAAAGTACTTCATCCCCAGACGTTGAAATTACTATTAATGTAGAGGAATTTAAAGTGTGTTTTTAATTTACTAGAAATGACCCTCAAACGGTCGCGCTGATCAAACTGATTTTTGTCCTCTTTAAAAATGTAGTACACTGAAGACCCCCCCCCCCGACACAGATGACATTACAACATAATCTACAAAAAACCCAAAGTTTTGCCTGGGTTCTGTTAGTTAAACTTCTATAGATTCAATGGTATAAAATATAGGTAATCTAAGTGTGCATTTAAACCACAGATTGTCTATTTGTGAATCAGTTCTAAAAAAGTTGACTCATGTAGGTAGTCATTTCTCTAAACAGAGCAAATGTACCTTTTATTGTGCCATCAATAGTTCAAAAAAAAAAAAAAAGGTAAATACACTGGATATTTTTGTAAATGAAAAGAAAATATATTTTTAAAGAGCCTTGGTGTAAATCTTCACACTGCCCCGCAAAACGTAGAGATCCTTACAGAGCACTGAGAGGGGTTTTACTCGTCAGACTTTCAAAAGGTGTTGGAAAGTGGTCTGTAGCATTTATTTTTTATTTTTTAAAGAAGCCAACATATTGCTAATGGCACCAAATAGCACAGCTGTGTGCCAATCCCTGTATTCAACTTTCAAGTGAACTTTACTGAGAGAGGTAAAAAAAAAAAAAAAACATTTCTAAATTAAAAATAAGAAATCCCACAGGTTTTTAAAACATTCGTGAAAAAAAGGAAATTGCGAAAAACAAAAAAAAGGTCTCTTAAATGAATTCAACGCAGGTAAGTTTTCACATTGATTTGCTTGACCTCTCCCACCTGTCACATTTCTATACAGAAAAAAAGAAAGAAAAAAAGAATACACATGCAGAAAAATCAGGTTGAGCTAAGGTCAAGGGTCAGTGGGTGGCCAGGTATTGGTCAGGCGAGCTTAGAGAGACATCACAGACAATGGTGGGATGATGAGGCCAGGAGTTTGGCTTGGCTTTCAACATCATGAAGACATGCTAGGCTAATGATGAGCAAACAGGCATGGAGATTTGTTCTAAAAAAGGAACAAAAACACAAAAGAGAGAAAGAGAGGGAGAGAGAGAGAGAGAGAGAAAGAGAGAGAAGACAAAGAGGAGAGAAGAGAAAGTTAGGGGCACAGCACAAGAATTGTTTAGCCATGAGGCACAAAAACCAACAAAAACAATGCCAATCACCACATACAGTAAGGACAGAGCGGTAAACACCCCCACCCCACGACACACAAAAACAATACACAGATTTTAAGGAAGTGACACCACCATATGGCAGAGACTCCAACATGCACAAACTGTATATACTTGGCACCCAAAGAGATCCATCTAGAGCCAGTCCCTTGTGGGAGACTTGGAGGATGGATGGAATGACTGGAAGAGGTTGTTAATAGAGAAAAGAGAGGTAGCCTAGCTCAACATGGCTTAGATAATGAGAGACGGCAGAGAGAAGGAGTGGGAGACAGAAAAGGGGTAAAGGACGTGGGGAGCAAAGATGGAAAAATTTAGAGTGCAAAAGATTTTCACATTACGAGTGACAAAAAGGAACGAACGAGACAGACTACATGGGAAAAGCCAAACGCAGGTTGAAGCTCTGGGCTCGGGGGTTTTTACGTGGCCTGGCTTCAGCCCTTTAACGCAACAACTGATCCTTAGTCAACCCGTCTAGCTTGACCTGAAGGCAATGAAATGGCATGGAAACACACCTGATGCTCTCCACTAATTACAGTGACACAAAATACCTCCAGCGAACACCGACTCCAGTGATAGTCATAAATAATCATATACATTAAAATGTTTAATCCGACTCAAATAACATGATAAAACCGCAGGAATGAAACACAGTAAAATGAGGAAAGATCATTGCAACCATTTTTTTTTTTTTTTTTTTTAAGTAATAGATTGAGTCTCCCCTCCTGTGGTGGGCTCCTTTCCCCTTGCCCCACTGAGTCTCTGCTGTGGTGACCTTGGCTGGAGGGTGAACTTACCCTAGCAGTGCTAGCATTAGAGCTGGGGAGGGGGGGAGGGGGAAGGCCCCGGGGCTAGGATCAGTAGGGTTTGCTGTCGTTCTTGGAGCGCTTCAGCTGAACCTTCAGCCTCTTCATTCCGATCTGGAAACCATTCATGGCCTGGATGGCAGCTTGCGCAGACACGGGATTGTCATAGCTGACGAACCCTGAGAACAAAATGGTGGACGCCGCATGTTACATACATTTAAAGAGCAACTTAACACCCTGTTTTAACTTCAGCTTTCTGGGTTACTACCAGGGACGTTATGCAGTACCTTAACGTCCACCTTGTGTGGTTTCTGTTTTTATGCATCTTTATAGGGGAATGTTGCCCAGACTGACGCAAGACTGCAAAAATAAAAATGCTTGCTCTGCATTTTTTTCCCCCCAAACACTCCTCGGGAGGGCAATGCCTCAAAATGAGCATAAGGAGGCGAAAGGAAATTTGTGACTGTCACACTTAATATACACTAGCAACTAAGAAATGATAAAACTTGTGCATGGCTGTTGCTTGCTGCAGATCAATATTTGTCCAGCTTTATTTCTGGTGGAGGGTATAATGACCCAATATCCACAACACAACGTAGCAAGTCGGATAAATTATAATAAAAGGGGGGTTTTCAGAGGACTGTGGTGCCGACACACTTACCAAAGCACTTGCTCAGATTGGTCTGTTTGTCAATGAAGACTTTGGCAGAGACCACATTTCCAAAAGGCATAAACATCTGCAGAAGATCCTGGTCACCAAACTCCTGGGGCAGGTGGTAGATGAACAGGTTGGCACCCTCTGGCCCTACTCCATTTGGTAAGAAAACCAAAAACTCAAGTTAGATACAAATTTAGAACACACACAATTAGTTAATCGTCAATTTCATCCTATTTGTCATTTTGTTAACGTCCCATGACAAATTTGAAGATGTGATGGGAGGTGTGTCGGCGTGGGCTGAGGGCCTGCTCACCTTCCTTCTGGCTGCCAGCCATGCTCTGCTGCAGGAGAGACTGGCCATAGAGGGAGGGCAGGGCGGAGGCTGTGTACTGCTGCATCCCTGAGTAGGCCTGGGTCAGCGCGTCCATGGAGCTAGCTGCTGACCCGTTGGCCATGGAGGCTGCCAGGCCTCCATTCATGGCCCCCATACCTGCAAGACAGGTAAAAATGTTGAATATTTTTAGCCACCAGGGGGCAGAAAAACCAACTATACAACTTCCATGAGGTGTAATTCTACAATGTTTATTACGGAAGTCGTAGATAGTGGTGGTGTTGTGTTGTACTGCATTATATTGAAATGTGTTTAATATTTCTTCCCCCCTCGTTTTTGTAAACAGAAACACCACTAAAATATGTTGTCCAGTTTAACACTCAGTAATAAACACATTGTTCAATTAATAACAAATAAAAATGATACTGGTAAAAAAAAAGGTAGAATAAATGGCTGAAAAGTTGTACTGGACTGCATTAGATTTTATAGGTGTAGCTAATAAAGTGGCCACCGAGTGTATGCTTAACGTGCCAGCAGACAAAAGCAGCAACAGAGCAATTTGAGTTTTCCCAGTCATGGAAACCAAAACAACAGAGAGAGCTTTAAGTCTTTCTGCTCCGTAGTGGTCAAAAATGCTTAATGCGACATTGGTGTTGGTGTGCAACTGTTGCTGCAACTATGTGAATTTCTTTAAGCTTTTATTCAGCTTTTCAAATTTAAAAAAAAAATAAATAAATAAAAATAAGGACATTCTTACCGACGCTGCTGGTGAGAGCATTGAGGTTGAGGCCCATAGAGGTCCCAGTGAGACCCTGCAGGGTGCCCAGAGATGCCAAGGTGCTCATCGCAGCACCCGCACTGGACCCTGCTGTTGAACCGGCTGTTCAAAGACACAACATGAAGAGAGAACATATGGGTTACCACGGGGGTGACTTGCTCATGTTCAAAAACACAAACATATCATTTTAAACGTCTGCCATCTTTGCCACAAATTGTTGTGTTACGAGATGATGACAGCAGTGAGGGGGCAGTTGTGGCAGTTAGCTCTTTAGAAGAGGTCATTACTGCGGGAGTAATGCGCTCAACGGAGACAGATGGAGCCAATGTATATTTACACAGATTAAAGGGAAATGGGGGCTCTCATAAAATTTTATACATGGGTAATTAACTCCCATAAAATAAATGAGGGAAGGCTGAGGGCTGTTAGGCAAATAGCATATGATGGAGGTCTGCAGAGCAGTTGGTAGGTACCATCACAGCAGAGGGAGGGCTACTGTGAACAGTTATGATGATCTCAATGGGTGACTATTTTGTTTTTTGATTTAAATGTTATATGTGAAGATAAAAGGCTGATTAATTAAGCAAATATAACCACGATCATCAACACTGCCATAGGGTTTGACTCGCACTGGGTGCTTCAAGCTGTATGTACAGTATCGCGCACATACTACAAATTCAGCTCACGTTGGTGTTTAATTACCTGGATTGGTCAGGGCTCCCAGGGCTGCACTGTTTGCAGACAGGGCGCTGGTGGAGGTCGGGCTGCCAGAATTCTGAGCTGCAGCCGCAGCAGCAGCTAATGTGGCCAAGTTCTGCAGCTGAAGGGGATTCACACCTGCTGTGAGCACGAAGACACAGAGGTGATTATCAAAGACTTTCCAAATTTATGCTCAAGCTCTCGCAAACAAGCTCCTTTCCAAAACCTCAGAGGGAACGAATTTCAGGATGCAAATATAGAGAATACATCTTTACAGTTCAAAACGGGATGTGCTTTTGGGACTATGCCATCAATTAAAAACATTTCTCTCAGGCTCCTCTATATTATACTGCCTAGATACAACATGCATTCTTGCCATCAATCTTGCAGCTTTTGATTCAGTCTTATTGATCTGACCCATCCTTAGGAGGTCATTCTTCGTCTTTCATATTTATTTGTCTGAAGCATTTAGTTTTTTTCCCCCAAATCATATTTAAGCCATTCCATTTTATCACTTTGGCATTATTATACTAAAAACAATCCAAGTAGAGTGTTTAGTTTTGCAATGGATTGAAGATTACTGTGCTTTATTAATCCCAGTGGGGAAAAAGCGAAAACAGCCCCACTTTAGTTGTTGCTTTAAACATGGAACATTTTTCCTCACAGGTCTATTGCTTTTTAATACGACCAAGTCACGGTTATGTGCTGTGCATTTCTCTTTAAGCAGCCTGCACAGGCCTAGAATAACACCACTGATTATTAATGTGCCACCGATCTGAAAGAGTAATGTGATTTACTGCAGTTAAAACCATGTGGGTGTAAAGCACTGAGTCACAAGGCGACATGAAAAGTGTTGGCTTGTTCATTTATAGAGGACGACTTTTCAGCATTTGAAAGGATGAACTTACCTCCTAGCCTCTGAATACTATTGAAACTGCCTTGGTTACTGGTAGACGTGGCCTGCTGGAGCAACTGTTGAGGACAAAGAAAGAAAGACTGAATTGAATTATCAAATGGAGGACACACAATTAGGTCTTCAATAACAGTTGACAATTCCGTGTTGCCATTACACTGTAAATGTGAGGAGGGCAAAGATTGGATGCTGTAATTTTGGCGTTCATACAATCATCTTTTAATATGTGATGTTTAGTTCTGTTCATTTGTTTATTGAGAACCAGCATTTATTAGTGATTTAAGCCCCATTTACACGTCATTTCAAGTGTCTCAGGTCTGAATAAAATCCAGATGAGGAGTTAGACATTTTAATTGACACTTAGCCACACATATAGGAATCTCTGTTGATCCGATTACAAATCCAATTACAATCCGTCTTTGTTTTCGGGGCATCATGCAAATCAGGGTCTGAGGTGGTGATAATGCACCTGAAGCACTTACATCAGAAACAGTTTAGCTCGAGTTAGCGCAACAACTATCCAACACAAACGCATGAATGAATCTTATTTATGAACGATGCGTGAGACAAAAGTATAATCATCTTCATGGGCTCTAACTCACGGCTCTCCCTCACCAATAGATATCAATGCTCTCTCGCCAACTGCAGATCAGTGATTGAATTAATACGTTAAGAGAATGTATGAGTCACCTCCTCTTGATGTGATGGGATACATTTACACTTTGCTTTTTTTGAAATCAGTTACAAAGTACAGATGCCTCTTAGTTTGAGAGGCAGCAACAACGCAGGGGCACAGTTTGTACGCAAACTCCCTTTAATCAAGATGTATGCGATATTTGAATTGATGGATTAGCAGCTCAGTCGAACAGCTCAGCTGTTGGCTCAGAATCAGAGTAGGCACATGCAGGTCACATGCCAGTGTATTTCAGCCAGAACACCAACTGAGTGAGACAAGATATTCCTCTTCTGAGCCAGAGTCAGTTAATAGATCAGGTCTGAATATTATGTGGTATTTCACATTATACTGTAACCCAAACAATCTGCACCATCACTTTGATAAGCTAAGCTCTTTGATAATTTAATAATAGCAATCTTTTTTTTTTAGGTTTGAGATGTACAAGGCCGACTGTAATGTAGACAAAATGGCTGCTGCATTTCCATCCAGTAGTCAACGTCGCCATTTAAACAAACAGCAGGTAAACAAAACAGGATCAACTGACAATGTAATTAATTACAACATAACCCTGAGAAAGATCCTGCGTTTGTGACTGTGTGGTTTGTTCCTACATGAACATAAACATGTCATCGAATGGACCACCACAAACTACATCCACAGAAATTTATCAATCAACCCCTCTCTGCTATTTGACTCCATCTACAGAAATTACAAACTATTATTTCTTATTATTTATGTCTAATGTATTGGCTAGTATGAATTGATTTATACTGTCATGTAGTTCTATTTGTCCTGTTTCTCTGCATTATATAATCAACATATGGCTAAACTATTCATTTATTTAGCAGAAATCAAACTACTCCTAATTGTGCAGCTCAGCGTGTTTGAGCAACACTTACAGCCAGGTACTGCGGTGTGAGGGTCCCCAGGCCGGCCAGGTTACCCCAGGTGGAGGCGCTATTGAGCTGCTGAATCTGCTGTACTAGCTGCTGCTGCAGGCGCCGCTGCTCCTTATCTCTCTGTGTGTCGGCAAACTTCACCACCAAAGGTGAGGAACAGCCCTGGAGCAGTGAAGGGGTCAGAGATGTTAGATTCAGAAGCACACTGAAGAATCCACAGTTTATTTACCAATGCAAGGACACGGTCATTGCAAGGAATTTCTCCCCCCCAAAAAAGGGGGGGGGGGTGCATTAAGGGAAGAATATCGTATCGTCTTTTATGCCTTTTGCATTCATATCAAAAGCTAACACACAGAGGACATCTGCCATGCATAGCTGAGCCACATTCCAGAAAAGGGGCACTGGACAATGCTGCAGACAGTGAATCTTTTTAGCACTCTGAGGAGCTGAATTGAGTCCACAGACAAGCAGACAACAGATGGAGACAACACTTGAAAAACAGACATTCAAACGAGGATATGTAAGCGGACATTTTCAAGAAAAATGCATTACAATACACACAATCACACAGACAGACAGTCACATACTGTTCAGATGGACACACGGACACGAGGCATGCGGTGCAAAAGTATTTTGAGAGTTCAGAGCCATACAGGGGCGAGGCTGGACGGGGAAAATGGCTTCTGCACCAGCAGCACCTCCCATGGCAGCTGAGAATTGGGGAGGTTATGATACGGGGGGGGGGGGGGGGAATAGGTGGCACCCCCAATGGGACCTGCGTAAAATATGGTAGGAGTTTTATGTTTGGTTGGGCAACTAATTAAACTTGGTCATATGGTACACGGGGGAGCATA
>JAVQJD010087500.1:0-65963 GCA_036023655.1 Nannoperca australis
GTGTGTGTGTGTGTGTGTGTGTGTGTGTGTGTGTGTGTGTGTGTGTGTGTGTGTGTGTGTGTGTGTGTGTGTGTGTGTGTGTGTGTGTGTGTGTGTGTGTGTGTGTGTGTGTTCAGTACGTTGCAGTGGTCGTCACTTTCCAGCTGTTCAGGACCTCGGTGACAATCAGAGAGCAGGCCGACATCCCAGAGATCCTTAAAGTCCAGATGATCGACCTCAGCACCAAAATATCTCAGAGACCTGGAGCTCAGGCCTTCAGGTGGGCGTCCTTTAACCAAATGTCACAGGTTTGATCCTTGTGCAGTGGCTCTAACACTATGTTGTGTTGTGGACTTTCAGCACTTTATTTCTGTTTGACAGCATGAACACAGGAAACGTTCCACATTATCCAGCACGTGTTAATAAATCAAGTCCTATGTCCTTCTTCAGGGTGGAGGTGGCGTTGGAGCACTGGTATGTTACAGGTTTACAGCAGCAGGGGGCAGTACCTTCACTCATCGCCTCAGTGGGAGACTCCTCTTCCTCCCTGCTCAGTGTTGTGTTTGAGTTAAACCCTGAGGAGAGCGCCGCAGACCAGCTGCTCAGAGTCCACTCTCAGCCTGTTGAGATCATCTACGACGCGGTAATACTGACTTCAGATCAGATCTCCCACATCTAGTTTTCATGTGTTATTAGTCCGTCTGTTTTTCCCGAATGTCTACATTCTCATTTAAGGACAAACGATAAAGGATGTTTCTGCCTGTGAAACGTGTTTCCTGCTCATGTCCTCCAGCTGACAGTGAACAGTCTGGCTGAGTTCTTTAAGACCGGGAAAGGTGTTGATCTGGAGGTCCTGACCACGGCCACGCTCTCCAAACTGGAGGAGATCAAAGAGAAAACTGCAACAGGTGAGTTTAATTCACATATTTAACTGATTTGAACCGATTTGAAGAATTTGTTGATTTTACAGCTGAGTCTGAGGAGAGTTCAGTCCAGTCTGACAGTTTGGAGCTGAGCCTCACAAGCTGAGTCTGAGATGGAGGTCGGGCTTCGATAACATTTCAAACAGTCTGAATCCAGTATTGAAACGGTTCATTTACTCAGAATTTAGCTCACCAGATACCTGATTCCACTGCTGATCCTATGGTTCTGTTACAGAGTGATTCTTTTTTTACCTCACATAAGATCTTTGGTCAGTACAGACAGTCCGGCCCTCTGCAGGACTCTGATGGATTCTGGTCTCTGCAGGTTTGTCTCACATCATTAAGACCAGGAAGGTCCTGGACCTGAGGATCAACCTGAAGCCGTCTTATCTGCTGATACCAAAGTCTGGTTTCTACAGCGACATGTCGGACCTCATCATCGTAGACTTTGGCAGCTTAAAGGTCAGTTCTTATTTTTATTTTTTATTTCTGTCAGTCCAGTCAGATTATGAAGATAAAAAAAAATCTTGTCTTTAGTTTTATGTTTTAAAGCTCTTTGTGTTTGTACCTGCATTTGTGAGTGAGATCTTACCTAAATGTGCAGTTTAGGTCATTTTTTTAAACGTGGGTGATTCTCGTTCAAACTTTAAGTTAATTACATACTCAAAGTTGAATATTTTTTCACACATAGAAGTTTAAACAATAACATTTAAAACATAGTTATTTGCAATAAGATGTGTTGTTCCTTTGGTCTGCAGAACAAATTTAAGACAACATGTGATCTTTTACTGCTCTACTCAGGCACAGCTGTGTGTTACATTTGTTACGTTTGGTTGAACATGTGTGTGTTTGTAGTTGAACAGTGTTGAGCAGAGCGGTCTCAGTTTGTCTTCGCCGTCCTTCTCCTCTCTGGAGGAAATCATGGATCGAGCCTATGAGAGATACAACGTGGAGCTACGACGAGTCCAGGTGCTCTACAGCAAGTCAGGTACACAACCAGTACACACTCACACATATAAAGGTCACTACACAAGCACCTGGAAGTCCATATTTTGTTAAATCAATTGTACATTAATTCCAGGTGACGCCTGGAAGTCAGCCCGGATGCAGGGTTCGTCGGTCCAACACATCCTCCAGCCAATGGACTTCACCGTCCAGTTGGCTAAGTGTATGGTGGAGAAGGACGCCAGGATGCCCAGGTATGACTTTTACCTGTGGACATGTGTCCAGTTTTTCTGCTGAATCCCCTGTACATGTTATGTGGGCGGCTGTGGTGCAGGAGGTAGGGCAGGTTGTACATCAATTGTAGGGTTGGCGGTTCGATCCCCTGTCCATGTGTCGATGTGTCCTTGAGCAAGACACTGAACCCCCAGTTGCTCCTGATTTGGAAGTCGCTTTGGATAAAGGCATCTGCTGAATGCCTAAATGTAATGTTATGTCAGTAATTTTGGGGTGTTTGTGCTTCAGGTTCAAGTTGTCGGGGGAGCTGCCTCTGCTGCACGTTAAGATCTCAGACCAGAAGATCCAGAACGTTCTGGAGCTGGTGGACAGCATCCCTCTGCCCAGTATGGGCTCCTCCCCCTCCACCCCCACAGAGAAGGTACACTTGGTACAGTCCGGTCTGGTACTGTTGCCTCGCCACTGAAATAACCATTTGGGAAAGTAATTTGTCACTGTGAGTGTTTTGAACCAAGTTAAATTTCAGTCAGTGAGTCTCTGGGAGGAGTTTAGAAAGTGACACGGAAGTGAAGCGGAATGAGGGGAAGGTCGGGGTGTAACGGCAAGTTTGTAAAGAATCGGGGCTGTGGCAGAGTTTATGGGAGTGACAGGGAACATTGGGCGAGTGACAGCATAAGGAGAGATGGAGAAGTTTATGGAGGTGACGGACAGAAGTTTAAAGAGATTGAATGGGAATGTTTTGGTTGAGTGATGGGCAGGGTGTCACCATATTTGGGTGTGTTTCCTGCTGCAGGTTCTCTCGTTGGCGGAGGCCAGACCACGAGTGCTCTGCCTTCACCCCACCCTCCTTGACACCATGGAAACAGGTTGGTGCTGCCGTGCTCTGATTGGCTGTTAAAAACTGCTGCTGATGCAAAACAAAGACTGAAGAAAAAAGATGAATTTTTCATCACAGATGTATTTTTTGATTTTAGTAATGAGGTTTTACTCATGAGGTTTTTTTTTCTTGTAAAAAGCAGTCCAGCTGATTAAAACTAATAAACACGTTATAATCTGTTTTTAGATTCAGATGAAGACACCAGTGAGAAGTCGACAGATGACGATCACCAGCGCTCGCCTCTGGAGGAACTCACTGACCTTCATTTCAAGTTTGAAATCAAGGAGGTTTGTTTGTTTCTCTGTTCTCAGGTTAGGTCATCAGCTGACACAGAGGGGGCGGACCTTTCCATCAGCCTTTCTGACAGCGTAGTTTCATTTTATACTCAGTCCATGTGATACAGAAGTGTGTGTGGTGTGTTCAGGTGCTGTTGGAGCTGACCCGGCAGGTGGACCAGGAGAAGACCGTCCTGACCTTCAGCGTCTGTCAGCTGGGAGCTGAAGGGAAGAGGCGGAGCTTCGACCTGAGTCTCACCTCATACCTGCGCAGAGTCACGCTTGACTACTGCGATGTACCAGGTAACATATGGACATAATGTAAATCTTTACAGCAGAGCTGACTGATGTCTACATTCTTTACATCATGAAAAGATCAAATCCGTTATTGGCTAAAAGAAACCAATTATTAAACACGTATTAATAGCCACATATATGCGTCTCTACACCTTCTCATTATCATTTCATCTAGAATGAGTCTCAAACCTCCTCCAGAGGTATTTTAAATGCTCAATGCTTCTTGGATGCATTTGCACTCTACACATGAAGTGACCACTGTGAATAGTTTCTACCTGGCCAGCTTCCTAAAAAGATCAATAATTTGTTCATATGATTAAACATTTGTTCTTTCCCTACTATTTAATATATATTAATGTCTAAAATGAAATGCTGAAAACAGCAGTGACAATGATAGAAATGATTCCAGGACAAAACTTCTATGAATGAAAACAAACATGATGCATATTTGGGGTAATTTACTCAGCTTATTTCTGGATATTCAGATATAAAACATTGTACATTATCCTATAGAACCATGAACAGAACCAAACGGACTGAAACACATACCTGTTCATGTATTAACGTGTTCTTTCTTCAGACGGCAGGAATCATCCTCTCCACCTGATCAGCTCTTCGGAGCAGCAGGGCTCTGATCTGCTGAAGGTGGAGTTCATCAAGGTGAGCACAAACACGCTCACCTGTTCTCCAGCAGACTCACCTAATCTGTTCAAGACTGTGTGAAACTACCCAGGAAACAGGAACATGTCCTGATGTCACATCCATAGAAGGAATGAAAAGTTAATGAGCCCTTCAAATATAGATTTCAGTATCAGCCTCAAAAATGTAGTTTCATCACACAATTGTGATATTTACTGACATTATAAATGGTCGCTATCAGGGAAGTGACGGGAAATCTAATGAGTGATGGGTAACACTGTAATGGTGTAACGCTGTTGTTATGTCTGAATACGGACAGAATCAACATTTAATAACAGAGACCATGTGAACACACATGATCTTGTGTACTGATTTCAGATCTGAACATGTTTTTGTGTCGTCCGACAGGCCGACCCTAGTGGTCCCAGCTTCCAGACTCTGTTCAACAACACCGAGCAAACATTGAAGGTGGGTGGAGCAGGTTTCCATAGGGAGGCAAACTTTCTGTTTCTCACCGGTTAGGACTTTGCAGCACTCATAGGAGTAATTTCCCAAGTTAATACGGCTGACAGACAGAAACTCCTAATCCTTTAACGTGTCACCCTGAAGTTTCTTTGGCCAGTAAGGACTCGTGTGGAGCGGCTGTGGCTCAGGAGGTTGAGCGGGTCATCTATTGAGGGTTGGCAGTTCGATCCCAGCTCCTCCTGTCCACATGTCCACATGTCCTTGCCCCTGATCGAGGCCAGCACCTTGCATGGCAGCTCTGTTGCCATCGGTGTGTGAACGGGTGAATGAGACTAATGTGTGAAGTGCTTTGGGAAAGTTAATGTTGAAAGGCGCCATATAAGTGAAGTCCATATATCATTTCCTACTACTGGTAGACAGTGGTTTTGAACATTAAGCCACTTTATATTTAAAAGGTATATAATATTAAATTCAATCACAGGTTCACGTTCAGTCTTAGTGCAGATGTTCAGAAACTGAAGCTCATGAAAGTTCTTAAAGTAGATGTGAATGATATTTGTGTTTCTGACAGCTGACAGCCAGGTGTCCTCAGGTATCTCACAGTTGTTTAACTGCTGGTGTTTCAGGTGGAGTTTTCCTCCCTGGACTTCCTCCTTCATACTAAAGCGCTGCTGTCAACCATCAACTACCTGAACAGTGCCGTGCCACCACAACTCCCCACCACCCGCGATCGAGACGCCAAAAAACAAGTGGAGGAGACCAGACAGGGCCGAACAGGTGATTTCACAGGTGTGTCAGTAATGTTCTGTATCTGACAGGAAGTGTTTGTGACTCATTGTGTTTCTGCTCGCTCTGCAGTGTCTAAAGGAACCAAAGATGGTGGCGTGTTCAGTTTCAAGCTGTTTGCCATGTTGGGTTGTTTCCACGTGGAGGTGTGTGACGATCGCCGCAGCATCGCTGACATCAGAGTCCAAGGCACGAAAACATGGTTCAGTACAAAATGCCAATTAAATAATACATAAAATGAAGGCTGACATTAAATCCTCCTGTGTCTCCTGACTGTTGCCGCTCTGCAGGAATTGATGCGTCAGTGTTGGTGCAGGCGAAGGAGACAGAGGTGTTCGCTCGACTCAGAGACATCGTGGTCACAGATGTCAACCCCAAAACCGTCCACAGAAAGGTCTCTTCTGTATTATTACTATCACAGCTTTATTGTGGTTTGATTGTTTAGCTTCAGGTGAATGCAGTACAACCGGCTTTTGATTTTGTTAAATTAAAGATATTTAAAGAAACTAATGAGCTCCAGTTTGGAAATGGCCAGCGTTGTGTTCCATTCATTTAAACATGAGTAGTAACTTTAGTAGTACCAGTACTCAGTTCAACAGTAGATAGGAGTTCTCATTAGCTCTCCTCCCTCCTCTTCCTCCCGTCTGCAGGCAGTGTCCATCATGGGTGAGGAGGTGTTCAGCTTCAAACTCTCCCTATTTCCGGGGGCGACGGAGGGGGAGGGTTACAGCGACACATCAAAGGTGGACGGGAAGGTCATGATGCATCTAGGCTGCATCCAGATCGTCTACCTGCACAAGTTCCTCATGTCACTGCTGGTCAGATATTATATATATATACACACTCACACACACTTACGTTTCAACATCACATGTATGCATTTAGTGATTTCAGTTTTACACTTTACAGTCTGTAGTTATTTCTATATTTGTACTGAGTGCATCGTGTTCGTCTCGTTCTCTGTCTGATGCTTTAACATAAAGTCACTACACTGACTGAACATCACCAGCTTTTATTACCTTCATCTTATTGTCAATTCTTAAATAATGGCTCCCACAATGCAGTGCTTCACGTCTGATAGATATGTGGGTTATACTGACTATAGAGGGTTTATGGACTGGTGACATCACTGACACTAGTTTAAACGAAGTCACACAAGAACAGGAAGGTTTATCTCTGATCATATCTTCACTCTAGTAAAAGCAGAATTATTAATGAGGTTCAGTGGCAGACAGACACGTTGTAGGTCTCTTCATTTCCATCAGCAGTTGAGCACCGGATTAAACTCCAGTTCAAGTGTCAGTTACAACGTTACACTCGAACTGATGCTGACTGCCCTGAAGTGCAAAACACAAACGCAAATCAGACAACACAACACATTAACAGAAAACACAACGCATTAACTCCTAACGTAAAGGGAGGGTTCTTATGGTCGTAAAGGATCGTTGCTGATTGGACGCACTGTCCGTAAAGAGACCAATCCAATCAGAAGGTGGCGGTAATGCACTGTAAGTTGTTTGCCAACCGTCATTAAACGAAAGAAGAAGCAGCAGCATAAGCAGAAGAAATCACATGAAAGAAAACAACGGAGCCAGTTCTTCTGTACAACCCTGCTTCTTTTAAACGTGTCTTCAAAGTGCGCATACTCATTGTGATGTCGTGAAACGTTGACAGCATGTCAAGTATCACCTCATATGTATTTCCTGCATCAAAATAATGCCTGAAAATAGCGAACATTGAATCAGAATCAAAAATCCTTTAATAGTCACGCAGTGGAGAAATTTACATTGTTACAGCAAAAGTGTACAGTGCAGAAGAGAGAAAAATAAAATAAAATAAAAGTAAAAACTATAAATAAGTATCAAGTACACGAAATTACATGAAAAACTTTGGAGGATGCAGGAACCGAACATGGTACCTCTCGCATGCTAAGCGAGTGCTTTACCATTTGAGCTAATTGCCGCTTATGTTTGCATGAGACAAGCTAGGTACACATTCTGATCCTTGTTAATAGGCACCCACATCTTCCGGCAGGAGTACCTACCCTTTCCGTTTTCTGTTAATGTGTTGTGTTTTCTGTTAATGTGGTGTGTTTTTGTTAATGTGTTGTGTTTTCTGTTAATGTGTTGTGCTTTCTGTTAATGTGTTGTGTTTTTGTTAATGTGTTGTGTTTTCCCATTTGCGTTTGTGTTTTGCACTTCAGGGCCACCGTAGTAGACTCCTAATCGCGGCGTCTCTGCGGCATGGAGTCGATTGGGTCACACCTCTCAGTGGAGTCATTGGTCGATGAAGAAATGTGTGGTGACACCAGACCATTACCTCACATTTCCTGCACATTAGAGATTACAGGTAAAGACCACCATTCCTGTCCCATTACATGTGTTATAGCTTTGTCTCTCTAACTATTGCATTTCACCCTTATTGCAGAGCCAGCGGGAAGTGAGTAAGCACAAAACATATTGTTAACTGTACTAAATGTGCCATGTAGCATTCTTCTAAAAGTCAAGCTCTCTTTTGTTGCCTGTGAAGCTGTTCCAGGCTTCCTTCTTATAAAATCTGACAGGAAGAAGGTTGATTGATGTTAAAAATCTGAAACAATAGATGTTTGGCAGCAGAATTAGCAGATTCTTTTAAAGATTGAAGTACTGATGTCTTGTCTTCTACTCAAACAACTAACATACAAAAAGGCAGCTGAGTATCTAACAGACACTGAATGGCTGCTGGAACATTGCTCTGTTTCTATGAAACTAGTCGACATGCCATGGTTGAAACTACAATGATGCAGCTCAGTAGACAAGGTGGACTGGTATGTTGTGTTATTAACATGCCGTACACATACGTATACAAACGTTAGTACAGTGGTGGAAGCAGCCAATTAGATGGGAGGACGATGGATGTTGAGTCTCAGATTAGTCGGACTGATGGAATCAGCTTTGGTTCACAGGACTCCAATTAACAGGCAATGCATCGGTGTATCGGTGCTGTAATACAATTCTCTGAAGTAACTAGAAATTACAGCAGAAGACAGTGGTTCTTGGACATTTTTCAGCCTGGAACAAATTACTGGGATTTAGGCAGTGAACAACAGTCTAAAGAAGACATACAAGCAGTCTTGTAGGAAGAGGGCGTACAGGGTCAGTTTAGCCAAATTACAAAAACACACACAATGATTTTATCTTCTTAAATCTTGATATTTTGAGTTTTTGAGGCCTTTAAGACCTTCACTGCCACCCAAGCATGATGTCAGTGAACTGAGTTTAGTTTGAGCTACTAACACATAAAAAAGAAAAACTGAAAAAGGTTTTTGAAAAACTTCCCCCCTAAAAATTGTCCCGGTTAGTCTGGATAATCCAAAGACCTCACTCTCAATTGTCATTTCATTTGGAACAATTTTCTGACATAGGTTTAAAAAAAATGGTAAAACATTTTTTTTAAAAGCCTTTAAAAAACAAAATTTTAATGCTGTAAGCACCACAGAAAATGTTTTAATTCACCACCATTCTCCGTAGCAGATGTGTAAAAAATCTTGGGCTGATAAAAAAAAGGTATCTGCATTGTTTTACTACATAAGAGATACATAGAAAATGTGTTTCATATAATATATACAATTTAAAAAAATACAATTTTAAATAACATTTGTCTATAATTTTAGTTATCCATAGATTTTACTTTCAAAAAATGGTTTAGATACTCTGACTCGACACAATTTAAGTAAAATGGTCAAAAACTACAAAAATAAGAGTTCAGTTTTAAAAGTAGTCCCAAGCCCCACAGTCTAAGAAACAACGCCACCATTCTTTTTTTCTAGGCTTTGTCAATAGACATTTGTAATTTCTTGATCTTCTAAAGCATGTCTGTATAACTAGAGTACCTATACGATGTCTGTGTGTGTTTGTGTCGAATGTGTTGGGGGAGGTGTGTAGATGCGTCACTGACACAAAGGGGTGTGAGACTCACCAGTTGTGGAAGAGATGTTGACATCAATGCTGATCTCAGGGATGCCTCCTCCCTTCAGCGCCGCCACGCAGGTGTACGTTCCGAAGTCGGTGAACTTGAGGTCTATGATGTCCAGGTTGGTGGTCCCGGGGGAGATGTCTGGGTCCGTCTGGGTGATGACCATACGCTCCGAGCTCCGCAAGGCACGGCCATTCTTCAGCCAGCTAAAAGTCAGCTCCTCTGGTGGGGTTGCCTCCACCTGCAACATTTAGCTTCAGTTCTTATTTGTGTTTGGCTGATGAGTAACTTAATATAACTTGGTATTATATATGTATATATAAAATAGCAAGTGTGTATATATATATATATATATATGTGTGTGTGTGTGTCTGTTGAGTTTTCCGTAACTATACCTGACAAGATATCTTGACTTCACGTCCGATCTGGATGTTGTCGTCATTGTGGTAGGGGTCAGGAGTGATCCAGAATCGCCCCTTTTTCAAAGCTGTGAAGAGATAATCCATTTGTTTAGAACTAAACTGACATTTGTACACTTCACCCGTTCCTTCTGTAAGTCTGCAACATGCTGCTGGAACAAACCGAGAGATATTTACTGTTGGTTATGGCTCTGCTTGTCATATTGATGTGATTTCTGAGATATAATCCCAAAGACAGGATATTATGGATGTTTTAAATCGATTTTTTCAGCTGTTTTACTTTTCTCAATGTCCACACTTGGGCTGTAAATCGCTGTTATGCATCTCCAGTGAATGTACTGTAAATCTGACTTGTTTCTTGTACCTGCTCTGTCCTTGCACACTACACACATTCTTAAAATGTATAGAAAGACTGGATTGTGTCACAGCTAGCTGATATAACTGATCTGAGCATGGCATTGCGAGCAAAACTTATTTCTCGCCTATCTAGGTGTATCACTTCAGTACCGGGGGTCGCAAAATCATAAAAGCGGTAAGTGTACGAGTAGACATGGATGTGACAACTGTAACTGTTCTTCTAAAACAACAACTGGAAGTTTAGCTTTTGGTGCTGCAAAAGGTTCAAACAGAGAACTTAACAGATAAAGCAGAATCATATGTTTGTTTTGAAGAATAAAGCTTTGAACCAACATTGATATTGATAGCTACGGACATCATTCAAGCAGGTTCACACTCAGTCATACAAACCCACATGAAAACACACACATACTGTGAAATTGGTGAGATACCTAACAAAATATCCACCATTTCTAATCCAATTTGGTTTGCAAACTCCATTTTCAAAGCATAGCTTCTCTGAACAGAAAAAAAGATGATTTCATTACAATGCATGCTGTATTGGTTCCAAACCCATGCGCCTACTGTTCAATTTATCTCCTCAGCAAAAAAAGCTGACGGCACCATGGAAATCTTTTCATCTAGCAATTCCCAAGTGACATTATCGTATTCAGTTTGGTAAAGGGAAAACGAAAACAAAACCTGCATGTCAGATTTAAACACAGGAAACTGAATGTGCAAAACAGTGTGATGCCTGCCGAGCTGCACATTGAGGAGGAGAGACGAGAGACACATGCCTCCTTGACATGATCTTCCTCCTCACGTTTCAAATACGTGTCGGCAGGCAGAGAATCCTATTTTTGACGTGTGTCAGATACAAATATTACAATCACGTCAACACTCGGCAAATTCTCATAAACACCACTGTGCATTTGCGTTCATTCTTGTATCCCATTTACACTTACTCCACAAGGCACTACCTATCAGTCATGTTGTATATTCAATAGTACTGGCATGAAAACTGTGGCAATTAGCATAATATGTTGTGCAGCATATATCTGTGCCCTTTATTGATAATACTTATCTACAACCTACATTCATTTCCCATTTGGTCTCAGCTCTGCATCACAGTGTAGATCTACTACATATACACCAAGGTTCAATTTCCTTAAAGCCAACATATACAGCATAAAGTTAATGAGACAATACTAAGTCATCCATGGTGGAAGCCAATATACGAGCATATCTGTGAGGATACAGAGATTTCCTTCAATCATACATGTCAGACAGTGAAAACACCTGGAGACAGAGTTGTAGTTCTATCTTGACAGTTTGAAAAGGCCTTTGTGTTTCAGCAATGTCTTCGGCAGTGTTGCTAGCTGCTTCTTATGAAAGTATTATCTTTCTCACACACACACACACACACACACACACACACACGTATTTCCACACATTTGTGTGAGTCATTGTGCTGTCACAGGTGACGGGATAAACATTTGGATTAACTGCTTTCCTCTTTTTACATTCCTCCGGCTCAAGTATATTCATGTCTCAACTCAAGAAACTGTGACACAACTAGGCACTTAACAATCCCCCGACCAAGCTCTACTTTACTGTAAGGCCAGGTTTAATCTCATTCATGAAGTTGTCTGTCAGACCAACGAACACAGGTCATTCTCAACAGTTGCATAGGTAGTGTGAGGCTGAATGCGTAGTTTTCCCACACACATACAGTTCATCTTTGACAACAAGTACGTATACGTATGTAAATGGCACATGTGATTGCCTCATTACAGAATCCCTTATTATAGGGTGCTATTTTAAGAAGAAACGGGTCATCAACTTCAAACAACCGGATAGTTTAAGTTATTTTATCAAACATTTTATTTGAATAAATTGAATAGAAAATTAACTCGGAATGATATTTGGAACTGCATTCTTCCATAAACTTGATTTATTTGAATCTACTTTTGCACATTTTCCCCCCGCTTCCTTTACCTGTTCACTGAGATACACTTAACTGACCCTTACTCTGATGAATCTAACTCTTAAGTGCCCCACGACCCCTACAATCCTATCAATGTACATAGTATTCCTCGTGCACTTGATGCGATGGCTGGGGTCATGAAGAGTGATGTATAAATCATATTGGGGAAGTGTAAATTATCTAACAAACTGTAGCATGCGAGAGCTCAATCTCGAATAAACTGTCCATCATTTGCCTTTCTCTTTATCCCTTCCTCACTATTTGGTATCCTCTTCATATCCCTTAAATTTAAATGGCGACTGACTGGCCAGGTTGATGTCGCAGTGAAAAGGGCAAAATTGCTAAGAGAGAAGAAGAAGAAAGGGCACAATCATCGGCTTATGTGTGTTTTTCAGGTTTTCCTCAGGCAGCATCAGGAGCACCAAGGTACCTGAAAATGTAAGCTGGTACAAATGAATCTAAAAAAAAAAGTAAAAAAATTAACTATTCAAAAGAAGATAAATTAACACAAGGACCTTCATTTTGCAAACATTCCTAAATAGATGTCCAACTTAGCTTACAGGACTGCGAGCTCCAAGTGATATAAAGGATCTTGCTGCTGGAATTCGTGGTACTGGTTGGCTTTACATGTGAAATGCTGCTGTTGATTTATCTAGATTCTAAATTAAAATGAAACTAAAACACGAAACGGTATAGAGTAGGAGCAAATCATTAAAAAGAAACAAGTATTCTTCAGCATATTTATGATTAACAAGGTCTGGACTGATTACTGACATGAGGGAAGACCAGATTATAGTCCACACTGACCTGTGTGCTGGTGCTCCATTTTTTAATATGTATGATAATACCAGCACAACAAGGAGACTTGCTATATTATCATGCTGATCAGAACACGTCAAGCATCAGAGCTAACATCAAATTTATTTTCCTTAAAAAGAAAACCACCACAGTGTCTGAATATCTACAACCTCTTTCTCACTTTGTGTTTGATGATGTGAAATATTGGATTTAGGCTTTTGAGCGGTAATTTGTAGAAAATTTGAAAAAGGAAATCTCAGACTTAATACAAGACGTACTGTACATCACTGTTAAGAAAAATTGTTAACCATGCAAAGTGCAGAGGTACATTTTAATTTGAAAATCACTTTCACACCGATTTAGATTCCATGAACACAGATCTTAACCATTAGTTAAACCGGGAGTAGAAATGTCTGATTAGATTCAATCTTGATTGTCACTTTTCAGTAACCTACTTTTTCCACACTTCTGCTTGTTGTGACTCAGACTTCCCTAATTTCCGCACAGAGCTGCAGTGCATCAGAATAGCCAGTGCTGCATATGTGCACTCATGCATATTTCAGAATTGGTTCCTTCCCTTCCGCCTCCGCATTCAAACCTCCTTTCCTGCAATTTTACCTGACCATAAATATTGAATAGCAAGTGGGCATTCCTGTAAATTGACTACATTTGTGTACAAGAGAGATAAGTGGGCATTACTTTCCCTGGTTGTAGTCAATTTTGCTGGACAGCTGCACTGACTAAAACGGTGCCTGTTCCCTTATGCATGGGAGAGAATTTGAAACTGGAGGTATTTTAAAAAGGGACTGTGGTAAGTGTGTGAGGTGAGAAGTGCAGAGTTGGGAGACTTTATCGTGTGGCGGCGCACTGTCACTCCTCCTTCCCCATTTCTGATAACCAATTCATGGCAAAAGTCACATGAATCTTTAACGAGGGCTTTGCTTAGAAACAGAACTTTTCCATTTGCTCTGGAGGTAATCTGTGTCTTCAACTATTGTTTCACAATTTCCACAACATCATTAATATCTTACAAGACTTTGTGTGTATACCGCAGGAGATAGTGAGTCTGTTTGTGCATAAGTACGTAACACTGGGTTGGATAAAATATCATGAACACCTTTGCAATCTCAACTTTTTCTGGATGTTTCATACGGTCTTTATTAGTGGAATTAGTTTGCTCAGTTATATCTCACCCTCACAGATGATTCAATACATATTGTTGCATAAACTATACTGTATGCTGCGATTCAAAGCTGATTCTATACAATTTGGTTCATCTACAATTTTTAAGTTACTCTAAAATAAATCTATTTCCTTGATTTTTTTGAATATTCCAGAAAAGTATGTCTTCTGCAACACCAACAGCAGTAAGTACAGGCAGTGATACACTGGATAACTGGAATTAGGGACCAAATGGTAGTGACATCAGCTGCTAATTAGGGCTGTACCCAAATCAAATATTTTCATTACAACTCTCAGCTTTTACCTACATGACTTGCGTTCTAGTATCTTGATCATCATCTGTGACGTGAAAGCATCAGATTTCCACACTATCACAGTTCAGTAATGAAATCCTGGCTCACCATGAAGCGCGTCTCCTGCCTGGCTCCTGAAAGTGCTGCCAGTCGAAGTGGTGATCACGCTGGCTGGCAGTAGAGGAAGAGGAGCTGGTGTCTGGTTCAAATATAGTTTATCCAACTTTGCTTTCATGCGGCAGCCTCATTGTTAGCTAGCTTTACTCGACTGTATGTCAACCGCTGCTCTTTGTAACTTTACAGTAAGCCCTTAAGTCACCTTCTTATATGTGTAATAGGGCCGATTTTATTATACTGTGTTTTAAAGTGTGTGTTGTTAAATTTTCTGTCAGTGTTTTACAGTAGATACAGACATTTGAGGATAACCTAAAGTAGGTATGTCATTTCTTTGTCTTTACAACTGAACGACATCCACTGATTAAATAGCTTGATTGAAAGCTCTGAAAAAGGGTCAAGAATGAGCTTTCATAGTAACCTTTAAGAGGCAAAATCTTGTTGTTTATTTGCTGTTGTTTAGGCAAAAGAAAACTCAAAATTAGGACAAAGCTGAACTAAGGTATCTGTTAGAATCAACATATGGATGATCTTTACTGTTTGTACAGAATGTTAAATATTAGGGGTCACAGCAAGATTCTACCGATAGTGATTATTAATTTCATTTCTTAACTTTTTTCTGTTATAATGGTAATTGTGCTATTGAAGTGAATTGATAGCTGGGTGCAAGGAATCAATGTAAACACACATCTCAAGTACCAGTGTAGAAAATGCATAGCGTCAATTAAATTTTTTTTGCCAGTTTCACAGGCACTGGGGCACAAAACACAAGTCAACATATGCACAAACAAATTCTGCATGAATTATTGATGATTTTGGAAGCTGGTTTCCTTTTATCATCATCAGAGCTTGCTGTCACTGAACCTTGACTGTGGCAGCATGCCAAGGAGTAAAACACCCACTGTAGGGACACTTACAGGAGCTAGTTACTTCGTGGCAGTCTGAAGAAAAGAAATGGATGTTCTGCTTGCACTTTTGCAATACACGACTCCTGTATCCTATTTTGCCTGAGAGATTGCATGCAGTTCAATGGTGATCCACTGGATATTCAAGGTATTCTTTGAATCATTGCAGTACATATTATAGTGTTCCTGTGTTCCTTTTTTACTGCAAACTGAAGTGCCCTTTTTCCTGCAGCAAGTCTGTATGATTTTCCATAGCTTTAATAGCCTGTGGGAATAATGGGTGGCCTGTACATAAAAAGCGCAGATAATCACACAAAGAGAAAAGCTCCGGTCCAGGCCTTCCTCTACAGAGAGCTCATGTCACACGGCAGGATTACAATACCACCTCGGGGGAGCTTCTTAGCAGGGCAAAAGTACACACAGCCCTGACATAGTGAGTATAATATGCGCGTATGTAGGCGCATAATGACAAAGACACAATGGCATCACTTATGCGCACACACAAATGCAGCAAATGTGCAAGAAAAAAGATACATGAAAGTGTGCCCCCCTACTCTCTCCAGCAGATTCTCTGCCTTTGTCTGGCAAAGAAGAAAGACATGTCTCACTCTGAATCATTATCCTCCTGTCCACCCCATCAGTCCATCTTATTTTTCAGTCAGTCCCGTCTGTCCATCTCTAGACAGGCATCATACTGGGCTCTCCATTCATTCTTGTAAAGAATATCAGCATGTGAAGTTGAACTCATCTCTCAGAGGCAGATGGATGTCTCTCTAACCGCCACTCCCCTCTGCCTCATCTGCTCCCCTCAAGGTTAAACACAAAAAATGGACAACAGGCATTAGCACGGTTCAAAACACAAGGCATTCACACGCACTTTCATGCACACTTTCGTACCGCCATCAAACACCTTTCATTTGCCTATTATCACTCCATGCATCTTCACATTAGCACCAACACATTCCCTGTGCATCAGCACCTTTAAAATAT
Organism: Nannoperca australis; assembly: GCA_036023655.1. Lineage (NCBI taxonomy): Eukaryota > Metazoa > Chordata > Actinopteri > Centrarchiformes > Percichthyidae > Nannoperca > Nannoperca australis. The sequence goes on from JAVQJD010087500.1 coordinate 16,399, forward strand.
CACAGCCACTCACACATGCTGCTCTTTGTTGGGGATAAAATTACTCCTAACTGCTGCTCTCAACCTTCAGGCTGACCTCCGGCTTTAATTTATGTTAAAAAGGACTTACATGCATACACATGTGCTGAATTCACAAACAAAACATGCATGTGCACATGTACGGGCACATTCACATTCACATGCAAACACACACACACACACACACACACACACACAGTCCTTATGCGCAGCACAAGAGACTGGCCTGTCTGTGCCAGTTCTGGCCATCCAGCCATTAAATGTGGCATTCATGAATGGAAATATATTCAGCTTTCAACCAGAATTTATTCCAAAGCAAATTTGATAAGGGTCATTCACATGTTGACAGCCAGGTTTTTACAAGGCACGTCATGATTGTTTTCTCCCTATCAAACAGTCTAAATATAAACAGCGGGGAAGCTCACACTGAAAAAGATTGCATTTTTGCTTCACCATAAACAACAGCAAGCTTCCAATCAGAGTTACAAAGTGTGGATGGTAGGCAGTGTGTTTGACTTTGTGTTTATGCTTGAATGTGTGTACGTGCGTGGGTGTGCAGAGTTAGCGGTGTCTATGCTAGCAGGTCGGAATGATGGAAGCCTTGAGTGTAAAAGCTTCACACCTAAATTTGTGAGGAACTCCTGGAGGAATTGTCGAGAAAATCAGACGACAACAGAGCGGGAGATTTTAAATCTTTGATAGCTACAGCAATGCTCATTTCTCTACATCACACAGAGGGAAAACTCACTGGTTGGCGAAAAGATGGAAAACACATGCAAAGAGCCAACTCATCTGTGTGCGGGGAGACATGAAATGCCAGGCCAGCTGCCCATTTCAACAACAACATCAACACCATACAGACAGTTCTGTCTCAATTCACCAGCTCTCCATCTGAGAGCTGACTACTCATATTTGAGCAACTGAAGAAAGGAAGAAACAACCAGTGCTGAAGTATCTTTGCATTGTCGCAGCAGATATATTGCAGACTGGCATGTTTGTGGAAGACAGAACGGACTCAAGTGGCCCGGGGGAAGCAGGGTATTGACCTGTATTTGAAGACATGTTGCGGACCCTTAATCCATAAAAAGGATCTCGTCAGCAGGTTTCTGTGGTGTCAGTAGCCTGCTGGGCTGGCTGTGGAGGTGGCCAAGCCCTGGAAGGCAGTCTGGCTGGTGGGACAGTATGGCCAGAAAAACTACCATCTGCTGTGGAGAGATGTGTGTTTTCACACACACACAGCCCCCTTTGGCAACAGCAGTTTGGGAGGGCTTCTCAAGGACCAGAGAGGAGGGCGAATAAGCTGAGATAGGCAACGATGAGGTCACAGGGTGACCCGGCAAAACATGCAAAATTCAGCGTAGCAGAACCAAGTCCATTTGTTATTTCATAAGCATGTGCAGTATATGCACATGAATATCAAGCCATATCTACACATGCACAGACAGATGACATTTCATGACCACACGTACCCACATTAGCAATTGGCAGAGCATTTTTGCATTCTAGATTTCAAACTATTAAAGACTGTTTAGTAGTCTACACGTCAAATGAAAATGATATCAACAAGCATAAAAATATACGTGAAAAAGTATTAGCAAGAGTGTGCAATTGCACATAGACTGACGCAGGCATTCTCTCTTTCTGTTGCTTGTCTTTCTTGCGCACACACACAAAGAGCGACTAAAGGTCTGCCTGTGCTCTAGCCTTGAGTCTGTCTTATCCTCCTTCCGTTTTTCTTTCCTCCTCACTTCAAAGTATCACATCAGTAAAAAGTTGCCAGTGGAGTGACTGTAGTGTATGTTTTGTTAAACACGATTAAAAAAAATACACACATGAAAACAATATAGTTTCATGTGCGGACATGACATTAATTTTCATTAACAATCCAGCCAACTAGAGAAAAACGCATGTGAGATTTGCAGGAGAACAAAAAAATTTACAGTTTATCTTAATTCCTGCATTGTAATATTATAATTTATTCGCGCTGGAATGGTGTTAGGAGATGGAGTACATTCAATTCAAGTGCCATGATTGTATTGTATATATTGCTTTAATCACAGAACAATCATGGTAGTTATTCCAACAGATTCAAATCTATTTTGGGTAAAACCTAACCCTTTCCTCTCTGCCTCAATTTGTGCTTCACCTGGAGGGTTTGCCATTATAAGAGCCATCTCAAACCAGTTAATGGGGAGTGGAAGAGGACTATAAAACCCTCTGACAGCAAGTGTGCACAGGTGTTGATTCACTGAAGTCCATTACTATAATCACCCGGGCCGGTACATTGGCTGATATAAGCTTATCACAGATATATCAGTACAGCTGTGTATATCAGCCAATAACTAACACAAAATTATGTTTGGGGTACATAATCTGTCAACTAAAGAGGACCAGCGAATTAATTGTTGAACTGTAAAATGTCTCTCTCAGTACATATCTTGGTCATAATTCGTTTTTAAAAACCCTACTTTTTCTGGTGAGTTTAGACAAAATGAACAGGGGAGAAATTCAAATTAAAGAAGAAAAACATCACTTTATCATCACTCACTCTAAATTCAAACATCCAACAGTATCCATGGTGATGGAAATTTAGCACCCACCCACTCGGGCCCCTTAATATAGAGGGATGCTGTAAACTGGCTTTCGTGCAGCAGGGCACTCAGTAACAATAGTGAGGAGGGATCTGTTTGTGCCACAGACAAAAGCATGAGCAAACAATGGACACATTGTTACAGAAAGGGGTGGATCATTGGTTTAGAAAAGCTAGTTGTCGAGGCGTTGCCGACTAATCATGCTGGCATGTTGAACAAGCTATGTTGATCATATGCATAAAGTCCACAGCATATAGTGCTGTGTGTCTCCATTATGTCACTGCAGTGGTTATATGCAGTTTATTATTGGGCAACAAATCAAATCCATGATATACTTCTATAAACAATGTTGTCTACTAATGTATGGTAATACTGCCCACCCTCGTCATCTGGTGCAGGTTGATCCCAAAATTGCATTTGCGTCAGTGACAGCTCATCAGACTCCGGAGAGCGATCCTGGCGCCACGGTGTGATGTGCGATAACGTTCTGAATGTTTTTCATAGTTCATCAGTCTGTCTGAGAATATATATATATATTTATTTATTTATTTTTTTAAATCAAATGCTTCTGGCTTTAATAGCTTCCACAGCATCTATAGCGATTAGTCTAAATTCATTTTGACCTCACTGATGCTTTGTTGTACTTCAAAATGTTTCCCATCAAATGGTGATGTCATTTTAGTTTGTCTTCCTTTATAATTGACTTTACTTTGATAATCAATGTCCAACCTAAACTGGCATGTCATTTAAGTATGCTGATCCAAACTTTACACATAGTGACGGTTTGTCAGTTTTTGTGTTGATTAGACGCTACTTACATCCCCTCTCTCTGTTCTTAACGGACTGTCTATAACTATTGGTCCCACAACTGCACTGACAAGAGTGACTCTTCATCAATCTCATACGAATGTTTCCATTTTTTTAACCTTAATTTGCTTTGTCACATATTTTATGTCTTTGTCATATATAGTGTCTCCCCATGTAGTTAGCTTAGAATGTTTTGGTTTAGTTTGTTTTCACCGCTGATCCACACCAAGATGTGTAATGACTCATTCACTTGATTTACTCAGGACAGAATCTTTTGTCTCTTGTCAGTTTATTTAGCCCCCTATCTGTGTCTGATTGCCAGTTGTCTAAAAATGTACAATAAATAATTAAGTAGAACGGACCTTAGTAAAGGCTTTTAGGTTTTAGGAGAATACAAGTCTACTGAATAACATGATTTAACGTGAAGCAGTAGGGATGTGGATAATCCAGCATGCAGAATCTTAACCAACAGATATAGCCTAACACGTCATTTTTTAAAGAACTAACGGTTATATGATTAGGGCAATGTTAAGTATCCAATATGTTGTACTGGGCTTTGGTATCTGGATTGATGGAGCCAAATGGTAACTGCCTGAAACTGAACTGAATCCCTGTTTTTGTGATATAAAGCCCAGCACTGCATAACAAATCAATGGCTGGGAATCCTGCCTGACATTTAGTCAAGCAGAATAATACATATTTGTCCTCTTTAACTTAAAAAAATTACAGACAATGCCGTGTAGGCTTAAAGGTGGCAAATCAATGTATGTGTATTCAAACATCATATATACTATATCTAAGGATTTCTTTTGATAATATTTTACCAAGATCCCATATGAGAATCCTTGTCAGCTCCAGACGTATTTGACACATCAATGAGAGCGTGATATTTATTGCAGCGATTGACTGCAGTGAGTTGGCTCTGACTTATTTGCTGCCACGGGACACCTGACACCTTCTCTTTGATGTAAGCCTCTCAATTCTTAAGTCCTGAACTATATGGGCACTTTCACAATACAGAGAAGAGGTTTATCTGTCAGGGGGGGCCATCAGAAATGATTTGTTGATTATTTGATTTTCATCCCAGGGAGGATATAGCTGCATAAATAAATGCTTCCAAACAGAGGCGACCTGATGATGGAGCTGTGGCATAATCTCTAAGATGAAAGGAGTAAACTTTCTGAGCCAATCTGTTAAACTTAGATTCAAATGTGTCCTATTTGGATGTGTGTGCTGTTCTCCTGAAAGTTAAAATTCACATTTGGATCATCCTATGAATGCTGTTTTGTTTGCAAGGCTTCTCTTAATTAATGCATCTTTTTGTTCACCTGCAAGAGGATCCTGCAGTTTCGCATTCAAGGCGTTGGGATCCTCTGTTATGTCACAGATGAAAGCCTAGTCACACACCACCCTAATCCTCCAGCTTAGTGATAGCAGTCGATTTAATAGTATGAAAGTCGATTTCCTCATACATCGTGTCGCATCTGTGCAGGTCTCATATCAAAACAACTTTTCTTTGCAGAAGGTAAAATTGCCTGTCTTAAGTATCAACCTTCTAAGTAGTTTCCCCCCGCATTCTACTGTACATATCACGTGCCTGGTGATAAGTAAAAGTGCACTTCACATTCTCTCTATCCACATTGTTAGAGAACATGCTGTCAACATGACAAGCATGCAAAAAGTGGTACTTTGATAGAAGTTATTCCTGTAATGAGCTACAGCAATATCAGATGCTTTTCTGCCTCCTAAACCACTCAGATGAAGAGCAGTTTGGAAAAAACGATTTCCATGATAATGGCCAAACAGGCAACAATAGCCTTCGCCCTGCTGCTCTTGTAAAATTGATGTTTAAATCAGTGTATTTGAATTAATGTTTTTTTTGTCTCCAGCATTGTCCTTGACTGTCTTTAAGTAACATGATCAGTGATAACAGTGAGATAGGATGCGTGTTTGTAAGGTAAAACTGTGAGGCCATATTTCATATCTGAAGGACAGTCAGTAATACTATGAAATAAATGAAACACAAATCTATATAAACAAACTTTAAAAATGCACTGCAATATGGTTGCAGTGTTTAATCTAAAGTAATAAAGTAAACAAGAAATAAAACCATGTGCACAATCTCAAAATGTGCATGTTTTATCACCATCTTCAGGCAGCAAAGAAGGCATTTATACAAAATCTGAGGCCCATGACATATCAAATAGATCCATTTACTATTTCATGATGCTTGTGTACATTTTTATTTGTGCATTAGAAATGGCTCTCCTCCTTTTAGTGTTCTCAGACAAGACATTAAATAAATAATCATATCCATTAATAAAGCAAAACATATTACTGAATAAATTGTGCAATAACTTTGTATATTTATATATAAAATCATTAAAACTCAACTCATTGTTATTATTACCAGTCACCGCCCCCACACCCCCAACCCACCTTTTAACAAATCACAGACCCTCAGCCTCTTTTAGCAAAATCAGCAATTGCTAATCAAATTTAGCCAACTAGCACCTGATAGCTAGAGCAACAATGTCAAAGTAATTCTAAATCACCTGACTAAAGTCTGCTGCTGTACATATACACAGTACAAAGACATTGTAAAGTTTATATATATACTAACCAACCTGTGCTTTTAATTAGCTTAACACGGCTGCACATGCTTCCAAACGAGCAGCTAACTTTCAGGACTGGCTTGTGAGCTTAGAAGATACCTCGGCAGCATTTTGATTCTATATATGTATGTATGTCTCAGAGAAACACGCACAACTCTGTGGAGCAAAACCACGAGGAGTCTTCCTCTCTGGTTGTTGCAGCTAACAGGAACTAGCCAGTTAGTTGCAAAGCTTGCCGGCACTGGTGACAAATCTACTATTGTGAAGTTACAGTTTAAATGAAATGTGTCAATTTTGAAAACTAGAATGATGAAATAACATTTCAGAATAATGCGTTTCGTTTTAATAATTTATCACATGACATCACAATTTATTTCTCATTTTATATATTTTAATCTATTCATTCATATGATAATATTATTTATTTTATAATGTCTTCTTTATTTATGTAATACTGAACGCCTTGGGGCTCCATATATCTGGTCATGTAGTCATGCAGTCATGCCTTCTCACCTCGCACCACAATGGTGGTGGACTTCTTGGCCGGGTTTCCCACGTTGTTGCTGGCAACGCAGCTGTAGACCCCCGCCTCATCCGAGGTAATGGCTGGAAGCGTAAGCGTGCCCCCCTTCACCACACTCCTTTGCGGCAGGCTGTCATTACTAGTGACCCAGGTGAGAATGGGGGGTGGCTCTCCACCCGTGGTGATGCACACCAAGGATACTGTCTGGCCTGGATTCACCACGATAGGATCTTCCACCAGCAGCTTGATGGATGGCGAGGCTGTGGAGGAGCCATAATCGTGTGGAGATTAGGGCAGAAGATGGACAACTTTGGCAGTTATGACAGTTGCAGCATATGTCAGTTGAGAGACTGCACACAACTTCATCTGTCTGTTTCTATGTCTGTCCTACGTTTATTAAGACACCTTTATAGAATTAGCTGTTTCCATATTGAAATCTACTCCAATCCAATCAAAATCATTGCAAAAATGTCATAATGTTGGGTATACTATGCTTATAAAATGATCATGTAGAGAAGTCAATAGTCTTAAAGTACCTGTCTTATTGGTGAGTCTGAAGATTACACTGCGGTCTGGGATCCCACACACATTTCTGACAGAGGCAATGCAGCTGTAGTTGGCGTAGTCCTGAGGACGCAGGTTCTTCAACTTCAAAATCTTTGTTTCCCCCTGCAGCTCAGACCAAACCAACACTGGTATGCAAATGTGTGCAAAAATATCAACTTAATCAAGTAAAAGAAATGCAGAAAACTAGGCACTGGGAAAGAGATGACAAAGGCCAAACAGCTCCAAAGAAAGGTCAAAGAGATGAATATGTATACAGTTTTAATGAAGTCAAAAACGAAAAGATAAGGTAGCAGAGATCAAATACATTACTATAAAATCACTATAAAAATTATGCTGGTATTTTTCAAGTAAATTAAAGTGTCAACTTGCTCTATACCAACGCGTGGATTACTTTCCAGTCAATAGCCCTGCAGTATTTTTTCCCCCATTCAGCTACAGAAATATGGATGGGCTCAGTAGGGGATCTCTCCACAGAAACAGCTATCTCATTGAGAATGTGTGTTTGATTCCCGCCGGGCCTGTCAACCATGAGCCCCGCCCAGAAGGCTGTGATGAGGATGTGAACCTTTTGATGTGGCTGACTCCACTGTGTGGCTGTTGGTGTGGAGGGTGAGGCGGCAGATTAAAACATGAGTCAGCCACACGCTGCGACAGTCCACACAAAATGACAATCACTCACGTCTTTTAAACCCTCTCATATCCAATGGGGCTCATGGATAACTTAATGGTATTAGATTAGCCATGGACCCCAACCCTCAACTTCCTTTCTTACTCTGTCACCTCCTCTGCTTCAGAGCAGATATCAGGAGATGAGATCTGTGGTATTCATAGTGCAGGCTTTACTCACAGTGTGTGGGTGTGGGTGTGGGTGGGTGCGGGGGTGCAGACTGGAAGGAAAATCTATTTGGAAAATGCAAGGGGCAGGCAAAGGAATGGAAAGGACAAACACATTAAACCGAATTGGACAGGGGGATTGATGGCCGTATTGATAGAAAGATTGAACACTAAAGTACACAAGAGCTACTGGAACGGGACTTATGGCTGTTGGTAAAAGACAAAGAAAGAATGGAGGAGTGTGTTGTCGTTTATGTCATCTGAAAATGTGAAAGTCTTCCTCCTGTTTTGTTTTCATGTTTTAATTTAATTAGATGCTCATCTTTGGGAACACAGATTCAAAACCAGCTTGATGAACTTAAAATTCATGGCAGTATGAAAGGCAGATGAAAATGACGGCATTATTTTTATGCTAGCAGCAGGAAAACATGTTGACTACATCGGGGACACAAACATGAATGAGGTGGTTTAACAGAAGCGCTACATAATTGACATGAATGGGATGTGTGCCTCAACTTGGTGATGAGCAATATGCTGCTAACTGGACTTTGAATGGTTACCTCCTCAAGATCTAGACAACATGCTCAAATCACACTGCAAGAAAACGTCAAACCCCATCATAAACACCACAAGATATTGATTACTATAAAGAGGTGACAATCTGACAAGAGAAGAGAAATGGCTCCATTATACCTTCAATAATTGTGCTATTTTCTGGCACTTTATGGGGGAAATTATGGAGAGAGGGGTGGAGGAGAAAGTAACAGACAGCAGAAAGGACAGGGTTTCTACAATAAAAGCACAGCTCTGGGCCTCACTTAATTATGAACCGCTACTCTGCACAGAGTTTGAAATGCCACCTCTGCATTTCTACAGTATCAGTGGGAATATAAAAAACATTTGGTAGACTGAAAAAAAGGTGCAAGGGAATGAAGAATAATGGAGGGAGGAAGGTATAGAGATGAACTTAATTCACAAATCTGCCTGGCTGAAATAGAGGCCATGGCTGCACTCTAATGGACTCAAACTGGACCCCGTAGGCTCGATTTTGGTCAGTTATGAATTTGTAACTCAATTGTCTGAGTATGTTTCAGGCAAGTTCACACATATTGTTCAAAAATAATGTTAGAAGCCATTTATATGAGCAAATTACTAGGAGTTTACTCAGGGTTTATTTGGGGTTGGATACAATGCTAATCTCTGGGTTTGGGTTGCGCTCAAAATTTCAAACCCAATTAAAGCTTTAATAGAGGGCAGGATGAAGGAGCTAGGGAAGGAGAAAAGAGGTATGAAGAGCAGGATGGGGAAGGGAAGAGTGTCTGATGAGGCACAGTTGTGCCGCTTCTTCAGCCCCCTTCACCCACTCCATTAGTTCCCAGCCATCTTTCTCCATTTGGCTTAACATCAATTTCACTTCCTTTTTCTCTCTCTAGCTTTCTTAAGCCTCTTTCTCTTGCATGTCTTTTTCTGTTCCTTGTAGAACATACAAATCACATTCAACTCAATCAATTCAAAAACTACTTACTGGTGACAGTGCAATCTCAGTCAGTTGACTGCATAAGATCCTTTTTTAGAACAAAAAGCATCTCAATTTTCTAATTGTAAAGAAAATCCAGTCGCTCAATTGAGAGAACTGATTGTGAAGAGAACTCAGTCTTTCTGCGTCTGTACTTTCACAATATGCATGTAACTTTGTGAAACTGGATTAGTGAAACTAATATTGCTATTCATAGGATTAATGAGTAAAACTTTTACTGTCCCATAGCACAACAAGGAGTAGTGCTAGGGTTTGGGGTAGAGTTATGAAACAAAAAAAACATCCATCCCAATGCTACTAACTCTCATTCCCAATGTGTAAAGGCAAACGGAAAAAATTCAAGATGAGGGTGTGTGTTGTGAAAAGAGGTAGATCATCATCTACATGCTTGTAGTCTGTTTAAGACCTTACATGTTAATACATTCTAAACCTGCTCTTCTGCATTTCTGCTGAATCCCCCCCCCCCCCCTTCTTTTGGTTACAAAAGAATTATGGTTTCACATCTTCTATTCTGTATCAGCTTATTTATCCTTTGTAGTGCGCAGACGGAGCGCAAAAGGTGCATGTTTTCATGAATGCCAGCAAAAAGAGTGCTCAAGTTCCACATTCAACAGCTTTAAGCCTTTACCCAAGTGGTATTTTCTGAATAAAACAATACACAGATGTACTTTCTTTACATCTACTATTCTCTCTGAGTTGATACTTTGATCCGTATCATATACCCTCTGTCTTACCTGAGTGAAAAACGGCTCATAGATCTCCACTCCCTTGTCCGAGCCCTGCGTCAGGACCTCTCTCCCACGATGCCAGCTGTAGCGGACTGGTGGGTTGGAATTGGCCACACAGCGCAGAAACACAGTCCTCTCATAGTAGAACTGTTCCTTAGCTTCTCCTATACTCTGGTGCACCGTCACCACGGGGTCATCTAGGTCTGTGAGGGGAGCACAAACAGAGAGGAGGAAGCTATAAATAAACACTTTTCCACAAGTTGTTCAATCGAGGAATGAGTCGAAGACTTCTTGGATCAACCAATCACACAGACTGCGTTCACGCATTAATATATAATTGCCTAGTTGTGGTAGCAATAATAAATAAATCAGGTATGGAATCTTTGTATCATCCATAAACAAAAAAACAATCTTCCACGCGTCTTGATTGTGGTTAAAGATCCAACGCACAGGTTCAGAATTCTCTTTGCATTAGGAGAGCCAGTTATCAGCATGCACACAGGGTGTGACAATGTGTGAAAGGAGGTAAGAAGCCCTCAACTTGAACTACTTAAGTCAATAGGATGCAGCCCAAGGGCACATTGACTTCCCAGTCAATGACTGAGCAGCTATGTGTTCCAAGTCCCACTCCACTGTGTTCAAACATGAGCGGGGATGACGAAAACTGTGCACAAAATGAGGTTTAATGTCCGTCACTTTAAAGAATAATGTTTGGCTGGCCTCCGCTCCGATTTAGGCACTGTGTGATTTGACACATCTGTTACTCTACCTATTTCCCAACAGAAGTTTTACCCCGACGCTAGACAGTTGGTTGTTTGAGAAAGCGGTTGTGGTTGATTAAATGGATTCAAAGTTAATCATCTTACCCGGCTATCGCATTAAGCCTTGGCAAATGGCGTTCATCATAGCTGTGGTGTCTTTAGCATGCTAATATTCGCCTTTTAGATTATGTTCGTTTGCATGCTCAAAGAACGTGGGGAGCTAGCTGTTTCTCTTTCATCTCCGTCTGAGATGTAATCAGTTTTTAACACGAGCAAAAAGTCAATTTAAGCGAGAGGATGAGAGAAGCTAATGCAAGTTATCCCTCATGCTAAAATTCTAACTGATAAAGGCTGACCTTTTGTCTATAAAGGGGAAAGTGATTGAGTGTGTTAATGAGTTAGTTAGTGTATCAGTGAGTGAGCAACAAGGTGGATGATTGAGTGATTGAGAGAGCTGGTGTGTGAATATGTGAGTAAGTGAGAGAGTGCAAGCAGCTTACAGTAAATGAATACTCAAATCTTTAACGATTATAAGCCTCCAGAGAAAAACTACACACGCCTCAGGTATTATTAATGGAGGAATTCATTGCTTTTAATTCGGTAGCTGTGTCCCAGCCCTGGATTTGCTGAGGATCAGGTCCTAATCAAGGTGCCTGTGGGCCACACTGCACAGCATCCAGCCTCCATGCACCAGCCTGAGAATGCTGATTCTTCAGTTTCATTAAATACATGTTCTGCCCTACAGCCCCTTAATCAAAATCTAGCAGCGGTCAATACTTCATCCAGGATCCATTACAGTGTCTCAGGTAAGAGCAATTACCTTTTGAGGGGGGGGGACAGGAGAGGGGGCGACAACATTCTGGAGACAGAGTGATTGCAGGGCCATTTTAGAGGAGCAGATTGCTCTCTAAGTAAATACACTGATTCATTATAGAGAGGAGGAGGAGAGTATGAATCCTACATCTTATCTCTGACTCTACCCAGCATCTCCCTCATCCGTTTCCTGCTTCAAACAGTCAATTTACCAACTGTGGCAGGAATGGAGTGATTCATTGACAGCCCTATCTAGCTTCGGAAACACATGTCTTTGAACGCTGGACCTGATAGGAAGATGTCTTTTCTTTTTTTTCTGCCCTTGCGGTGACAAGAGTGCGAGCGTGTTTCTGTATGTTTGTGTATTAGGTAAGGAGCGGTCTGAGCTATTAATAGGGCTAAAATGATATGCAGGGAGGAAGTGGATGCTAGGAGCACAAAGAGATAAATATGGAAATATGGAAATGTACGCACTGGATTAAAATTTGATGAATTTCAAACAGAATTCCACCTCCACCATCAGTCTTTCTCCCATAAGGATGTTGTGCGTGCATATGTGTGTGCGTGTGTGCCACTCTTGTGCAATTAGCTTCTGAAGTCACGCTTGACTGATTGTGAAGCTTAAATCCCCGAGCCCAGAGGAAAACTGCGGTGTACAGGCCGCCTGCGCCAGAGTTGTTAGGGTTTGTAATTGCAGGTTTATGGGTTCACAGGCCAGTAAATCTGCCCATGTACATCTAAACGCTCCAGCGAGCTAACCATAGCATCACTCCTGCTCACTCCCACCAACCATGACAAGTTCTAAAGCTCTGGGTTTCTCTGATATTAAGACACGGGGGCGGGGCAGCATGACACACCAATGTGCAAACGTCAGACGTATTGCATGTGAGTCAGACGAGGTCTCACAGGACAAGCAGGGAAAAAAAGGTTTAACATCCAGTTCATCGTCAATCTGTTTATTTTCTCAAGTGAGAAAAACTCAAAAGAAAACCCTGAAGATGTCGATATTCCCGATTGAATAGCAGAAAGCAGTTTTACAGGCAGCACTTTACAGGCCTACCAAAACATTTGTCGGACAAATAGGCACAAGTGAGTGGTTTGAAGATGAAGATTAAAGAAGGTGCTTCATTATCACATCAAACCTTAGCTCCTTCCTTTCATGTCCCCCAACCCCGCCCCCCCCAAAAAGCAGACACCTGCACTAAAACTCACACACATTACCTCACTCCACCTACCCATACCCAGCCGCCCACACACACACACAGACACCAACAGCCTTGAACAGGCCCATGCACACCTTTTTGTGGGCTGTCTCTGGGGTGTTAATCTAATTCAAGTTTTTTTTTCTTCTTGGCTTTGATGTCTTTCACTCTGTCCGCCTGATCTGCCAAAGTCACCTGGGAAGAGAACACCTATCAGGCTCCCAGGCTGTCAGCCACGAGTAACGGAAGCCTGCGATTCATTTCACCTAATCACTGTCCCAGCTTGATTACCAGCGGGAGTCGCTGACCTGGATGACATTTGCGCAACGTCTTTCATGAGTAAAAGCAGCCCTGTTATGTCAAAGATAAGCAATTTGCTTTTATTTTGTGCCAAGGGGACAGTGAGAGACATCAGGGGAGAGAAAAGGGGTTGTGGTTAGAGAGAAACAGACAAAAGGAGGGTTGAGAGCATGTAAAAAAACCTCTAATTTGCTGCTACCCAGATGCAAGGTTAATGAGGTGAAGATACTGTACAGCAGCTGTCTTCTGCACTAATTCCAAATATGGTGACTTGCTCTCTTTATAGAGGATTTTTTTGGGGGGTAGAAATATGGGCATGAGGCATAAGCGATTAGAGAAGTTATTACTTCCTGCGCTGGGAAGGATCTCACCTTCAAGCCTCTTTTTTAGAAACTTGGGTTTAAAGGAAATCCTAAAAAAGGTAGAGCCACCTGCACATAAATAGAAAGCAATAAGAGGTGAATTTATATTCTGGCTCTTTAGACATTCTCCAACCAGATTAAATGTCTGTCAAAGGCACCTGTGTCATGCGAATACTGGAGTTTGTAGATGCTTTAAAATAAAAGCTTCAGATAAACAACAACAACAATAATAATAATAATAATAATAATAATAATGAGCAGTGAGAATATAACATGAGATTCAATATCTGAAACATTTCCCTGTTAATGTATTAATGTACTGTAAGGAGACCTAAAATTGCTAAGAATGTGCAACATCAGTATACTATGTGTAAAGACACTACATCAAATAAGAAAGCACAAATAAAACATGATTTAGATGGTGTGTAACTTCTGTTTGCTGAATGCCGCATTTCATTTATGTGGGACAAAGGGTTAATAAGCCATACTGGTGATATATAACATCCACCTCATGGGGAGGCCTCTGATGGAGTATGTGAATCCAGCATGTAATTTACTGTCAGAACATTTATTTTCCCTCCATCTCTACACCCCTTGGCAACAGTGACCTCTATCTCATGGCTACACTCCACAATAACTAGCTCCTACTAGCTGTATCTATTTAGTGTCAGCTGTTGCTTCATACTAAAGTGTGATTGTGGTGGCGGGAGGATGGGCGAGGGCATGATGCATCTATTTCTGCAATGAGTCCACTCTGACGATGGCGCCTGTGTAACAGAGATATCTCAGTAAACTGAATACCATGAGATACGAGCTGGAGCAACTTTGTGTGCTGCACCGCTCATAGTGCTGTCAGGGGGGGATTAAAGCAGGGAGAGGAGCGATTCCCGGGGAGAAGCTCATTCAGTAAGTGTGTGATATCTGGATGTGGCAATGCAACACACATCTGTATGTTGAGAAACACATAAACAAGGAACGGAAACAACATGCAATATGCGTTTCTCACCACATAACTAAAATAGTCATAGTCCAACGTGATGGATATCTTATTATTATTATTATAATATTGTATGACTGATTATAAACGTATGTCTGAGCTTCAGAGTACTGTAACATCCTGGCACATCATCTAAGTCAGAGTCTTCTGAAATCACCCCAATGCATGTGTATGTAAGTAGTATGTTGATAGCTATGTTGATAGCAAATCACCAGATTAAGGTGTTAATTTGAAGCATTAAAGATATCATATGTGTTACTACTACTTGCCACTACTTGTCTACAGAAATGTTATAGTTGTTTACTTTCTTGCCAAGTTAGATGAGAAGATTCATACCACTGGGGGACTATTTCTTGGCCAGGAGCAGTGGTTTCTTAGTGTCTCTGCTGTTTGCATGGGAACCTCATGGTGACAACAACACTCTAGGAAGTAACTGGTTCCAGCCAAGAAATAGTCCCACACAATTTTCCATTTTTGTTTAGTGTTCTTTTTTACATACGATTAAACAAATAACACACATATAAGATGTTAATCTGTGAATTTTAGAGGTACGTGGATTTTGTTACTGTTGGACAA
Organism: Nannoperca australis; assembly: GCA_036023655.1. Lineage (NCBI taxonomy): Eukaryota > Metazoa > Chordata > Actinopteri > Centrarchiformes > Percichthyidae > Nannoperca > Nannoperca australis. Next base: position 31,630 of record JAVQJD010087500.1, read on the forward strand.
AGCCAGGCTAGCTGTTTTCCCGTTCATCATTCTTCGTGCTAAGCTAAGATAACCGTCTGCTGGCTCCAGCTTCATTTTGTGGTATTCATATTCTCATGTATAGCAGGAAAGTAAATAAGTACAATTCCAAAATTGGAATGTATGTAATGAACTATTCCTTTAATTTGACCAAGACACTTTCAATAATAAAGATTGTGTTTTATGGTGGATCAATGCAGGTCATTATTATTAACAGTATGTCATGTGTTTAATTATTCATAATATTATATATACATTTTTACATTTTCCCTCATAGGAGTGCCACAAAAAAGAAAAAAATCTGTAAAAGAATAAAACAATAAATGTGGAAATATAAAGAGAAATAAATAAAAGAATAAATATATAATATAAAAATATTCACTTTATTTTTCCTTATTTTTTCCTTTACTTGTGCTTTTCCCTTATTACTTTTCCTTTAATTTAAATTTTTTATTTTTATTTTACCTTTTGCTTTTTATTTTTCTCTTTTTGCTTTTTATTTTCCCTTTTGTTTTTGCTTTTGCTTTTCTTTTTGCTTTTTTGTTTTCCCTTTTGTTTTCCTTTTTGTTTTAGTTTTTCCCTTTTAGGGCCAAGCTGTCAATCAAATGGCTTTGGGCGGGCCTTCATGCCCAGGCTGAGTTATCAAGTCATGGACATGACATGCAGTCCCACTTCTCAAAATAATAAGAAGTTATTTTATTTCAGTACTTAAAATAATAAGTACTGAAATAAATTTAGTGCAAGGGAAGTAGCCGCCAGTACTAACAATATTATACTATGGAAGTGTATATATCTCTATATATTGCACATTTCTGTCAGTATTGCACGAAGTATTGCACGCCAGTGTGGTAGTAGCAGTTTGTGTAGTGGTCTACAGGGTCTACCAGGGTCCGTGTCACTCCATACCCTCAAACCAAACCTCAACAAGACAATTCATGTCTTGGAATATACCACCTGGAGGATTTTTTAAATCACAATATTTAGGCACTTTAGCTAATTTACCTTATTTATTGATGTATATATGTTTTGTTCAATAAAAAATAAAATTGGGTCTATCCTTGTATATGTATACATAAATATATTTAAACATCTTTATATACATTACAGTATATACATCATTTGAGAATGTTTTGTATATTTGTTTTTATGATTTGGAGTATTTTTGCATTTAGTGGTTGTGGTCACAAGGGTTACTGCACTCAAGCCTGTGATTACTATTATGTCAAGCATTTAAGGCACTAATTCCATGTGTTTTTAATAAGAATCATTAAAAATGTAGCACTCAAAGCGAAAGCAGTGAAAGAGAGATAACAATGTGCAAACATTGTTCACATGCTTTGGAAAACACACCTAATTACCTACTTCTGTAATGAACTGAATGTCACTGGCATTTACCATTTATGAATAATAATAAAACAATCTTGCTAACAACTGAATCAGTGTTTTTTCTGGATGCATCAGAAGTACAATAATGAATATCCAAATCCTTGTGGCGTAATAATAAAACCTAACAGGTTTATTAGGTTAGGTGGCTTTATGTGTGTGTACGTGTGAGTGTGTCTTGGGCACAATTCATTACACAACTCCCCATCCAGGATTTAATATTTGTTTGGAACTGGAATTTAATCAGTGGGTCAGTTGTCAGGGTTCAAAACATCTGTTTTATTACACTATAAAGCGGCAGGCCTTTGGGTTTCAGGGGTTTATAAAGGCGGCTCTTCTGGCTCTGCCAGGAACACAGTGAGGGAGTTTGGACAAGTTAGGTTAAGGTTTGTAAAGGGCAACACACCACCCCTGCCATGGCTGCCGTTTGGCTTGCCTCTGTGGTACTGTGTAACCAGTTATGAATTATTCATTAAGTACTTGCACATTCCTGCGTTAACTTGAACTTAAACTTCTTCTAAGGGAAGGGGGCGTTTTTACTCTCTCTTTTTCTATAAAATCTCCTTTACTCCTTTACACACACACACACACACACACACACACACACACACTTCTCTCTTTCTCTCTCTCTCTATAGAGCCATCATAGGATATGCATTAAGCATTAAGGTAATGGTAACTAACTCCCTCTCTGAGGCCACAGTCATCAGGCCTGGTTAAGTGTAATTACTGCCAATTAAAGTAGCAATGCAGAATGGAGTCAATGGAGCGATAGTGAACGATACAGCATGGTACATTATTGGTAGCCTAAATGGATATAGAGGACACTGCTCTTGTTAGTGTATAGTAAAGTAGGCTTGTCCCCTCAAGTTACTGACTGCTAATGTGTAAAAAGAAAAAAGATAGATAATGTGCAGTATGGATCTAAAAAAGCTATTTATTTATGCTATAAACAAACTTCCAGAGCTTCAATATAGACCTTCGATGGCTCTTTTTCCCTGGAAGTCAAAACTATGCAAATAGATGATGTTTAAGCTCAAAGAGTGGGGATGTTTCCCTCTAGCCAGATGAAGTCATCCTGCATGTTAACTGTGCTGTTTAAACTGTTGCTTTAAGAGCTGGAGCAGTGTGCAGGAAGCTGCAGCCCACTTAGCAGTGCTGCACCTCCATCTTCCTCAGTGACAGTGCTTTTCCAATTATGCTGTCTTCGGAGAAACACTGGGTGTCTGTAGATGTGTGTACAAGCCCAGTGTGTGTGTGTGTGTGTGTGTGTACACATGGTCAATGTGTGAGATAAATGGAGGGGCAGACGTCAGCAGCCTTACAGCAGAGCCTGCAACCCCTCACTTCCTCAGAGTGATGGAGATGAGGAAATAATGAGACCCAGTTCTGCTCTGTGTGCGTGTTTGTGTGTGTGTGTGTGTGTGTGCGTGCGTGTTTGTGTGTGTGTGTGTGTGTGTGTGTGTGTGTGTGCATGTGTGTGTGTGTTAGGGGGTGAAGAGTAATGAATCCCCTCTTCATCCTCTCCCTTAGACAGTGGCGTCTGCCTCAGCCCATCTCCTCTCTAATTCATCTCCCTGGAAAACAAACAGGCCACAGACCACTGATCTACACAACAACACCTAGAAAGCCACCATTAGAGTTGGAGGCAAAGCACCAGTGACATGATGGAGGTCTTTTTTGGCTTTAGCCTAATAACCTTCTCCTTTGTCTGGTCTGGACAAAGAGCAACCAAGGACGGCAGATATTTCCTGAATGATGATTTTAAGGATTCTTTAAATAAAAAAGTTGACCAGTCAAGTTTCTGCTAATACATGCTATTTTTTTCAAATGAGACACCTATGATAACAGTATTATCACGTATTCGCATGTAATATTAATAAAGTGCAAGTGTATCTTGGTGGCTTAAGAGAAGCATGTTGGATATAGGAGGTGTTTGTGTGTATAGGTGTTGGGCGTAATACAGAACATGAAAAGGTTCTGACTTATTCCACCTGTTATGTTGTTGTATCTAAGAAAATAACATTTATTCATTATAAGCTGGCTGGCTTCCAGGTGGCCGATGCTTGTTTGACCACTGAGGTAATGTCTAATGTACGAGGGCACACTGTATTTCTTTAAAGACACCATGAAACTGGCATTTAAACATCCTGGCAAACAGCGAATCAGTGACCTCACACTGTACCAGCAGGTGTGAACATCACATCTAACCTAGACATCATACATTTATGCATAGTCCTGCCCTTCTGGCAAATCTATAAAGTGAAAAAAATTCTTTTTTAATCTGATATTCCATTAGACACTTTAGAATGAGCTCTCACTGCATTACATCATGTTTCAACAGAAATTACATCATCTTATCCTCTAGTGTTCTGTATAATGTTGCATTTCATACAACCGTAACTGATTATCTTTTCTATCTCTCTCAAATAAATCAGTAAACCACTATTTTGTTTCTTGTCTCATTGGTCTTCTTTGGTAATACCACACAAACCAAAGCTCCGCATCATATTTGTTAAACAATATTCTTCAACTGAGTTTTGCCTTTTCAAGACTTCAGTCCTCATGAGACTTCTTCAGACATCATATCATTCACAGGCAGTCACTAAATACTTGTCATGCTCGATAAATCTCTGTTTTATAAATAAGTAGAGCTTTAAATTAATGTCATCATTATTCTTCATGATTCATTGTGTAAAGTCAGATCTCATAATTACATTTATATATAATTATATATATATGATATTGTTGTCCATATCCAAAAATCCCGGCAGAAAGATAAATAATAACTAGCTGTCAGTACATCATCTGTGGCCTTTCCACGCCCAGAGAGAAAATCTTAGAAACAAAAAGCAGATAAGAATGAAATTCTGCACAAGATAATCACATTAGAATACACAACACAAACACACTGTAGTACGTTTTAAGTTCCTGATGGGGAGAAAAACAGAGGCGAGAGATGAGGTTGACTCTACTACTTTGATTAGGGGCCCCTCCTCCGAGCAAGACCTTGAAAGAGTAATGGGCAGTCGTGAACTGGCTTTACCTCCATTAACCAAACCGGCAAACATTTACATAATGTACACATAATGTGCTGATTCATTCTGTCCTGATTCAAACAAGGCTCAGATAACTCACAGTGGCTGTATCACACCATTCATCACACCAGGTCATTTACATCCAAAAGCACTTAAGAGGCACTGCACATATATCTTTGTCTACATACATTATGGGATCTTTTCAGAAGATTGTATACTATATCATCTCATATCATAGGATTACAACATTCTGAGACACCAAGATGCTGCTCTTCAACATTTCTGGCATATAACTATGTTTTTAGCCCCAACATTAATGATGAAGGTGTCATGTGAGATTTTGTATTGCCTGAATCCAATTTAAAGAGCTTGGAATGAGCTCCAAATGGATGGTATACGAATAATGATACAATCTACAACTAGTTTGTGGTAGTTTTTAAATTCTACACAAATCTGTGTTCCACTGTCTAAAAACTTGCAGGTTAGGTTAATAAACATTAATTCACCTAAACCTCTCCCTCAATCAGCGATGATCCAATCAAAGCTTAGTAACTGTAACAATGCCCAGCAGGTCTGTCAAGCTTTGGATTTCTCTACATGTCAAAGCAGTGTGAAAGGAGCTGTAGTGACAGCGAAACACTGTATTTAAAGAGTTTGGAGGTTGGTGTGTTTGTTCAGCCTTTGCAAAATCACAAACACAACAGCAAAAAGTGTAAGTTTAATAGTGTGTTTTCTGCTCTAACATAGGAAGATGAAAAACGTTAGCCTGCCCAGCTAACTACGTTGCTACCTACAGTAGTTACATCCAAGGCCAACACGATTTTCATTAGCTAACTACATTAGTTTGTGGAGTTACATATTATGTAAAATTATGTTCAGAACTAGCACATCCACTGTGTAGTAGTAGTATTGGGGGGGTGCTATCCGATTTTATTAAAGTCAGCGACTCTTTACACTGCAGCAACCCCAGCCCTGTTACTTGAGATAGTGTTACATTTACACATCAGACCTCAGCTTTAAAAGCATTTTCTCTTGTAACATTTATAGTGAAACGATTCTGTTATTTGGCTCTACATAACAAACTCAAATTTTCAAGCAAATCATTTAGCTAATGTTAGCTCAAATAGTTGGCTACAGTTTTGAGTGGTAAATCTGCCACAATTATCACTGTAAACTGCATATGTGCATATATGCGAGAACCAAAAGCTTGACATAAGTAGCAACAGGTGGGGCTTCGTGAACATGTAATAGCTCTAAATTACCCGTAGCTATGAATATGAGGATGGATATGTTATCCAGAGTGTACCTGGTTTTTACCCAGTGCATGCTGGGATAGGTTTCAACCCCCCTGACTCTTAACAGGATAAGCAGGTATAGAGGACAGACTAATGGGTGGATTATCTGTTCTATTATATTATATTAAATTGTGAAAATAAAAACGTTATGACTAAAAGATGGACCACAAGTTAGTATATTATCTCTTCCTTCAATCTGAGTCATAACTCAACCTACTGAACCTGCCTGCAGCACCTGCTTCATCCAATTGAACCCACTAATCGATAGGCTCCCCTGAGATCACCATCCCACACACACTTCTCTCTGCATATACCCAAATATTTTGCCTATGAACCAATACAGGGTATATAAATACAAGCACAAAGTGCAAATACCAGTAATGAAGGGATTCAGGAGTTAATAGGAACTGCATAAGCCGAAGTCAAAACTCAATTTCTATCACCATGTCCTGTGTTTCTGTGAGGCAATGTTTTCTCCCTAACCCTCTGCCTTCTCTTGCTCTGTGCACGCATTTACTCAGACTCCCCCACGAATTGGACACTTGATGAGATAGGAAGCGCCAGTTAAACTGACCTACTGGAGAAAGCAAAGCCAGCAGGGCCGCTAAACAAACACCATCAGCTGCTGTTTGGTCTCTGAGCTCCTTCATGAACTCCATCGATGGAAGGCAAACATAAAGCAGACACACTTCCTCAAGTCGTCCTCACACCGCATGCTGCTGCATAGCTGAGCGTATGCCAAGACAAGTTAAGCCTTTGACATATGAGTGTGAGTCAGGACCTCACCGGCAGAGAGTGTGTTCATGCATAAGCATGTGCTTGAACCCAATGGGCAGCCTCTATTTTTGTTTCTTCTTGCAAGCATGAGCACACAAAGAAATGGACACACACATTCACACGTCTCGAAATTAGACGGACGCTGCTGGTGCCAACAAAATGATACACGCCATGTGCCGACAAACACACACAAACACACACAGTATCCTCATTAAAATTCTCTGGCTTCTGCACCAGCAGTGTAGAGTAAGGGCTGTGTAAGTCCTTCCAGAGATAACACACAGAGAGCAGACTATTGTCTTATTCTAATCCTTCTTTTGATGGAAAGTAGTGAGAAATATCAGCGCAGAGTGAAGATGTGTGTGAATGCTTCAGTAAAATGATATCCACAGTCCACTGGGTTGTTTCTCACAATATATGCACCACCTGACTCTTACTATTTCACAGCCACTGACAAACTGGCACTGGCTCACTGGGCGGACAACATTAATATCATCTGCCTAACATTAGCATATGGAAAAACAGTACAAAGAGATTTTTCTTTCTCTTTCCAGTGAACTCTGGGAAACTTGGCTGCAAGTTTATTTTATTTAAATTTGTTTTTATCTTCTCCACACTGCATCTCTGTATTCTCAATTTATTCCATTTTGCCAGCTTGTTCAGACCATTTTATGGTGAGTTTTAAAGTGGTCCTTTATCACAACCTGTACAGTAAATGCTGACCTGGACTGGGCAGGTTTAAGGCACAGCAATTTGTTTTCCATTTGTCCATCAGATGAAATCATTCTGTTTCACTCTCTCTGAGTTAATGTGACAACCTGTATATTTGGGCACCAATAATTGACTTGAAGATTGCATTGTTTATCAGCAAGAAGTGGAGTTTTGCGGGATTCATTCAGAAGATTAATATTAGGGTTGCAGCTGACGATTACTTTCAGTTCGGATTAACCTGTCAATTCTTTTTTGTGTGAAATAATGTGAATAAATTGAACATTTAGTCCACAAAAACTTTACAAAACTGTGAAAGATGTCAATCCCAGGTTCATAGAGCCCCAGGTGGTGTTTTCAATTTGCTTGTTTTGTCCAACAAAAACATTTTAAATGACATAAATCTTCACACTGAAGCTGAAATTGTGCAAATGCGCAGAGAAGGCACATCCTTGATTACTAAATAACTTAATCAGTACTATTTCAGCACCATTTAATATTATTTAGATAAATAGCATGTATTGTTAAAACTGGTGATTACTAGAGTGAGCCATACATTTGGTGTCTTTATTCATTAACAACATACTTTTACAACAACATTTCAGGCCACTGAAGTCTTTCAGTTTGTTTATAAGTCGGTGGATATTTTCCCCTGGTCGCCTCATTGCAGAATCTCTTTTAGATATATTGTGTTGCTGATGGTCAATGAACTCTGAGCCTGCAATAAGCTGCCCCTTGCAGAACTCTTAAGCCCACCTCAATCAGTCACTCAATGAAACATTAGATGCTGCAGCAAAATGAATGCAGCTGAAATGAAATGAAAACACTGAAAAGAATCCCCTGTAGGAAAAAGAAGTGAGCGTCTTAAGCTTAAAATCGATCAGTGTAGGAGTTGGGCAAGGTTCTTTATTAACTTTGCAGAGGACCTTCCCTACAGACCTAACTGTCGACAAACACAACTGAAGTGTCAGCAGGTATAAAATGTGCTTAGATGGACTTCTGAGCTTTGTAAATATGTTAGCTTTGAGCTGGCAATATAGCTAATATCAGCTCCTCTGAGCTGCAGAGGTCAGTTATTACCATTAATTATCTCTTCCGGTTTTCATCTACTGCTCACAGTCGACTCTACAGAAAACTGTCTGTCTGTCTGTCTGTCTGTCTCATTTCCTTCATTTAATTTCAATGAAATTGAGTGAACCAGGCTGCGACTGCCTTTATAAAGAAGGTTTCTTTTCTTTGGAAAGCACTTTGATGTGATAAAAGTGCACATATGAATAAGATCTCTAGTGTTTATTTTGAAAATTGAAAACAAGATCCTTGATTCCAGGAAGCAAAAGCAAATAAATGGTCTTAAAAGAAAACCAAGGAGGAGACAGTAGAAAGATCATTCAGGTTATAAGCCTCTTAATGTGAAACATGCTGGGGCCCTGAGTCTGGTTATGTAGAGTGTCTTCCCTTTGCAGTAATGGTGCAGTTCATTATAACTACCAGTGCTATTTTTTAGATGTAAACACAGTGAACAGTGAACAGAGACACACATGCAAGATCCATCTGAAAGGCAGCAAACATAATTCAATGTGCTGTTGTTGGGAGGTCCATCTCTAAAACACCAATTCTAATACTAATTAAAAATCATAGCTGCAAACCACTAAAAATAGCATGTACTGCAGAGGCCCATCAATTAAATTCACCCTCGGGGGACAGCTATAACATTGCTCAGGAGGAATGATGTGCTTTTGCTGCATGTGCAGCACAACACAATGCAAGCTAATGAAGTACGCACATACTGTGTTACAAGGCCAGATGCAAGGACATCATCAGGATAACAATTTAAAATGCTACGGTGTAAAAAATCTGCTTAATATTATTATTTATTTTATTTAAGTGTATGGAGGTTTTTCTGTACACTATATACAACTATAAGATATTAACATACTTGTATTACTATATTATAACAATATATTTGTATGTATTTTTATATTGTATTGCATGGTATAAAGATATATTTGTATTTTTCTATTTTCATATTTATTCATATTTTATTATGTACTACTTATACCTATACGCATAAATACTCCACACATCATGGCTGCCGGAGCTGCATTGTAGGTTTCTTTCACACAAATATTTGCATGATTCCCTTACACAGTCTAATGATGTTGTAATGTATAAATTGTATATGCTTATAATGTCATCTCTCTAATAACTTTAACTTCTTGTTCTATTTTTATATAATTATTTCAAATAGTTCTTTATTTGCTTTCTCAACTCTTAGCTTGTCTGTGTGCATGCTAACATGTGAACTTAACCCATCATCATTCACCAAAATACACAATCTCATTGAGGATCCACACTCCCTCATCACCCTCAGGTCCATCTCTGGCGTGTTATCTGGCTTCATTTCCACGTCTGCTCCTCCAGCTCTTTAGTGCAGCCAAGGTGAAATGTTGCACAGAGGGAACGAGGCTCTGACTGTCAGCTGCTGAGACACATTCAGCCCTTGCTCTGCTGCACCACTAAGGCCTTCCACAAGCTTTCTAAACACGTTTCAATTCCACAGCCTCTGCCCGTGTCAGTCCAAATAAACAGATACAAGGATGTGGCTCACACACCGAGGGGCAAGAATAAGACAGAGACAGGAAAGAAAATAAGGGCAGAGGAGAAGTGAGAAGAGGCCCATAACTGCCAGAGTATTATTCACACAACCACAGACAGAGGCCAGTGTTACCACTCTAAAATATATCAAATGAACACGGTTTGTACTGGAATGGTGTCATGGACTGGAAAGAGCTCAAGTGCATCCTATTTAGTGCAAAAACATTCTGCTCCACTACCTCTCTCTTTCCTCTGTGACTGCAAATTGGATGTTCAGCAACAAATTAAGGCCAGAGAGGTAAAAGATTTTGAGATATAGCATCTTTTTTTCAAACTTTGCAGCTTAGCATAAAAAAGAAAGCAGAGTTTGAGTGCTACTGAGGGAACGAAGACTGAAGCAGTAATGAAAAATTAAGGAAACGGTTTAGAGATCTTTCAAAGGCACCAAACACGTGATTTTAAGTGTATCTCAAAAGAATTCTTTGAAGCTGAAACCGTAGGATTAGAGATCTGCCCTTAATACAGCTGATTGCAACATGCCTAGATATTACCCACTGGATATGAACTCCTACTTATTGGAGGTTGTCTGAGGGGCAGCAACTCCCCTGTCTCGCCACTCTTCAACCACTCACAAGTTAAAATAGGACATCAGGATATCAATGCTGAATCAATAAAAACAATAACACTAAATCACAGTTATCTTTGATGAATGCAACCTTTGTCGTTTGTCATACATATACTACTACATATACTAAAGACTTCACTTACAGTCAAAGGCTGTGTCAGGATAATAAAAGCAGTTTAGCCAAATCAGGAGAGCGCAGGCTTTTCTTAGGATGCTCGACCTCCAAATACCTATTTTTTTATTTTACAGCAGAAATATGGAACATTGCTATATTGGGCTGTGGAGAATCATGTTGTTACACACTGATCAGCACCAGTCGTCTGTGCTGGAGCTGTCTGTGTCCACACTAAGATTCTTCTGTATTCAAGAAATTTACAACATTTCAAATGTTCAAATTTTTGACAAATTTGAAAATAATACTACAGCAATTGTTGCATTTCACAAAATAATTTATTTCCTATGACTTTAAATTGTTATAGTACTAAAGCACATAGACTGGTTAAAATCTAGCTGTGCAGGCAGCTTCACTATGGTGTGTTCTACTCCACTGCTAATAGACTAACTTTGTTACATAGTCAGGACCGTGACCAGAAACCTTTTAGGGGTCATGGCTGTCTGGAATGTGTCCTAGTAGAGAATTAGGCAGAAGACAAAGCGACATGGCCAATCCCTTGCAGAGGGATCGCTTCGACTTGCCCTTCCTTTTTTATCTGCCTCACTTAAATGTCTTTGTAAACCAGGAAGAAACAAAGAAAAACAGATGAAACGTTCAAACTCCACACAGAAAGGACCAAGTCAAGAAATAAAACAGCTACAACCTTATTACTGTGAAGTAACAGTGGGTGATTATGCTTGGTAAATATTGTATAAAATCTTTAGTTCTCTCTGTCTCTTAGCTTTGCAGTTTAAATGATGAACAAAAACTATCCATGCTGCAATTCTGAGCCATATATATCACACTTACAGTAGACATCCACCCTGATGGACTTGATGGCAGGGGATCCAAGGCCGTTCTCAGCCTTGCAGTAGTAGCGACCTCCCTGGGTCCTCAAGATCTTTGCAATGTGCAACGTCTCGTTGAACACACTGGAGTCCTGGAAGCGGTCCGACACACTTCCGGCTGTCTTGGTCCATCGGATCTGGGAAGGACAAAAGGTAGAAGTCAGACTCCCAGGTCTGATTTCAAGTGTTCATCTTCTGTTCTAGTATCCATTCAAGAGTGTGTGGTCCAACACAGCTTCAGGTAGGAAGCCGATATACAGTATGAATCCAGATGATACAGATGATGATGATAATAGGCATTGGCATAGCCAGAATGAACAGTGATTTCCGCAAAACATCAAACTTTTCTTTTAAAACAGGACCAGAAAACAAAAAATATAATTACATGTAGATATAAAATGAGGGAAATTAGAAAGAAAGGATTGCTTAATATGAGTCTGTTTCAAGTAATTGTCTGTTTCTCTCTTGTGGTAAATAAAGAAGAATTTGCAATAAATTCAAATTAAGTTGTATGCGTGTTTGCTTCATTGTCTTGTGCTGACTGTTGAAGAACATCCTGTTCTTTTATGAAATGTCACAGTACAAATGAGGACTTGAGAGCTAAAAATCTTCCTGTAACTTTCCTCTGTTCCACACTGGACTGACCTCAGCATGGCCTTCTCAGCATGAGTACCTTTCACTAACTGATGAGACCCAGTTAGCCCATGGCATTGAGGTGTAATGAAAGGTGAAATAGTGTTACTCTCCAACATGAGGTTGTAATTGACTCTCCATCATCTCCCTCTCCTGTCCTCATTAAAGCGTACAGCATGAACAGGTACTGTGACAACTCTGGCCTGGGGGCCACACAGCCAGAACTACGAAGCATAAAGCTCCATTCAATCCCTCACCCTAAGTAAGCCACAGATGGACTGGCTTTTCCTGCAGACCTTCACATATCTCTGCCTAGGCAGGGGAGGCCATGAATTAGAATCCAATATCTCCACACTGTATGGTGTGGCATCATCTTGGATACTGATAGCATCCCGTTTTACGGAGATAGCATCAGCTGGAACAGGGATATCATCGCATGGGGGATCGGGATTGGGTGCTATCTGCTATAGATTGCCGCTGTGCTGCTCTAGCTGATGGGTTTTAACTATGACGACTCCAGCCTGCGGTTACGACAGCCTGAAGTTTGGTAATTTTCCAAACAGACTAGAGAAAGGGCGGGTGGCCCAAAACCTGATAATGGTGCCCTATTCCAGAGGCTTATTTTGGAGCTCGGGGCTAGAAGATGACAAGGAGAGGAATTCACATGCAGCAAAACTTTATCAGAGGAGTTTCAGATTATCTGTCTTGCTTGGGGTGTTACTGTTTAGAGCGGCACAAATAAATTAGATAGCCTGAAACTCAAAGACTGTGTGTGTGCTGTATTTCTCCCTTTCATCGACCTCTTTCTATGAAAAAAGACAAGGTCTGTAGCTAAACTGTGCTTCTGTCCCATCCCTTTATACAGCCTTTAAATGGATATATTACCATACAATACAAATAAATGCTTCTACATAAACAAACCACACTGAAAAGGCTTTATTTGGCCTCAAGAGACACTGAGAGAAAGCACCCCACGAAAAAGCCCAAACTCAGCAGCTGATCAATGTTAAAGCCCCACTGTTAAAAATTCTGGAGCCCTATTTTAACCATTAGGGACATCATGAGTTCAGCAAAACAAGCCTTAAAGTTAAATAAGTGATTATAAATTAGATAGAGCAAAGTTCTTCGATTCTGTGTCACTCTCCTACAGTGATCTAGATCCCCTCATGCAAATACAATGCAAGCTGGCTTATGGCAACCTCAGCAGAATTCAATATTCCCCCAGCTTATACCCCCAGTCATTTCCCTTGCCTTTTGTGTAAAGAGCTTTGAGTTTTAGGAAAGCGCAGTATCAATAAGTGCATTGTTGGAGTGACACTAAGAAGTGGGTATTCAAATAACTCTTCATATTTTCAAAAGGAAAGTGCTCCTGTTTGTTTCACAGGGGGCAGAAGACCACATTATTTGTGAGCTTTCAACTCTCCATGCACCCTGAAGCTATTTTCATTCCTCCACTCCTTTGACTTTTTACATCTGAGCACCTCAACCACAAGGGGAGTCCTGAAGTATGCCGGTGAGAACAGTTTGACCCTCTTCACTCCCCTTAGTGCAATACAAATACTCTTGATCTAACAGGAGCTAGCGGATTTGAGCAATATGATAATTGCTCCTCCCAGCCCAGTGACAGCCTGGCTGACTTTTTCTTTTATTTCTATTTTTGCTGCTCCTTTCTCATTCCTCAGCTGAAACTCATGAGCCTGCAAGTAAACACTGGGGAATAAGTCAAACTGCCCAAGATGTACCACTCAGCTTCTGTTTCATGGAAGAAATGTATTATTCCTGTATATTACTGCATAATATTACGATGAAATGTAAATGGGGTCTGGTTTTCATGTTTTACCTCATTTAGAAAAAAAGGAGTTGTGCGTAAATTTTCGGCATATTCTATTTTTAGAAACGCACCAAAAAACACGACACCATTTAGTTCCACAGGGAAAAACAAAGTCAACACAATAATAACGCCGTTCCCTCTTAAATAAGACACCCCAATAGAAAAATCTACATTGTTTACAAGGAAAGTAGAATCTCCTCTAGATTAGTATCCAACTGAAAATGCCAGCAGTGTTTGAGGCCACACATGCTGCGATGTCACGGCAAGAGCTAATTAAAATGCGCCCAGTGTCTGTTGTTATGCCGGGATCATATGCCAGAGCACGCGTCTTTGGTGAGTCTCCCATAATGCCTGATGTGACGTTTCACTCTCCCTAACTCCAGACTGGTTTCTAATTGCTTGCCATCTTTTCTTTTAGGCACTGATGGTGGTCTGTGCCGCTCAGTGGTGCAGCCAAGTGTGGCTGAGCATGACAATCAAGCGATCAGAAGAAGCAACAGGGGGTCCGAATCACAAATTGGGAGTGCACAGACTCTACAGGTCTATATCAGAATTACTCGCCCGTGTAAAAACTGGACAGCGATGTGAAACATGCCGCATTGAATTCTTTGATTTTGAAATTAAAAAGAAATCAAATAGGAAATGCACAATGACAAACATAAAAACAAAATGGATCAGCTTTTACTTGCTTTGGTGTTGAACAACATACAGTATGTTAGAGTGCTGTGGTTGCACTGCACAGGGTGTAATCCAAGGGGAAACTCTGAGACGGTGCCCCTTGTGATACTGCCGTTTGTATGGCAAACAGTAAAAAAAATAGAAGGCTAAATTATGTTCAAAAAAAGCACCATCTGCAAAAGACACCAGCACTGTAGGCTAACTGTCAAGGGAGCATCCAAAACAGATCACATACTCCAATTGGTCTGTATAAAGCGAATTGTCACAGGGCCTGAGGTCAGCTTATTTGTACTCGCTGACCCGTGGCGCTTTGAGTTGAATCTCGCCAACCAATAATTGAAACCAAAAAAAGTGTTTGCAATGTGGTGTTGCTGGCTATTGGAGCCCGGTACTCAAACAAAGTAGTGTGGACATAATGGATGGAGGCCAGGGCAGAGCAGACAGGGGCAGATGGCTTCATCATAAGGGACTCTTTGATGTCTGCTCACAGCATCAAAGACAATAAATGAAGCTGGAGAACAGCGACCATGAAAGGAGGCTATGAACAGATAAAGCTGTATGTACTGTATGTGGTGTGATACAGAGACAAAGGGAAAGGGCTTATGACTCTTCTTTAATGGAAGCAGAGCTTAATCTAATGTTCATCTTAAGCATCGATTATTCCTTCATTTTCCGACGACTTGTTTAATCCTTTAATAGTGAAAAATGCTCATCCCAAATTTCCTGAAATCCGAGGTGACATCTTCACATTGCATGGACATAAGACAGAGGAAAAACAGCAAATCTTCACATTAGAGAAGCTGAAACCAACTGATGTCAATTTTGCTTGATATATGACCCAGTTATCAAAATTGTAGCAGAGTAACTCCATTTACATTGACTAATTGATTAACAGAGTAATCGTTACAGCACCAGATAGAGGGAGATGAGAGAGAGACACACATTCACAGAGAGC
Source organism: Nannoperca australis (assembly GCA_036023655.1). Taxonomy (NCBI): domain Eukaryota; kingdom Metazoa; phylum Chordata; class Actinopteri; order Centrarchiformes; family Percichthyidae; genus Nannoperca; species Nannoperca australis. The sequence continues at coordinate 47,167 of JAVQJD010087500.1, forward strand.
CAATTCAAAGATATAAAGACAAAAAGACAAAAAGAGAAAGTGAGAAAAAAAGGGAAGGTGTTTTTGAGCCTTTATAGAGGTGGGGCTGCAACAACATATTTTTATTATCAATCAATCAATCAATTAATTTGCCACCTAATAAATAAACCCTTTAATCTATAATATATCCAAAACTAAGTGAAACATGCATACCATCAAAAGAATAATACTTTATGACCAATTACCTGTAAAACGAATTACATTCCCATTGGTCTCAGCTTTATTTTGTGTTTCCTGATAATTAGGTTGTTAGCATGCTAACTCGCTAAACTACAAGAAGAAGATGGTCAGACTTTTAATGGTCACATGTGAAACACACTGCAAACACACACATGCAATTGCATCCCACAATGAAATTTGTCCTCTGCCTTTAACCCATCCAGTCGTCCTTCCTCCGGGGGAACAGCTGGAGCAGTGGTCAGCCATTCATGCGACGACCGGGGACCAAGTCCAAGTGTACATGCTCTGTCTTGGTCAGGGACAGGGCAGCAGTCCGTTCTTCTTGCATGTTTTTTAAGAAGGGAATGCAAATCTCAGCATAACAGCTGTGTGTGAAGCAGCCAAAAGGGACAAAAGCTCTTTTACAGCAGTAATTTATCTCGTTTCATACAATATTTTCTCAAATAAGTAGTGATGATAATAATGTTCTGGGGTGTGGCTGCCACGAACACACAGAGGTCGGGGGGAAAGATCGCACATTCATGAATTGAAACAGAAAAACTGACATCATAAAAAAAGAAACTGTCGCTGTTGTTTCTGTTCAGATACTCCTTTCCCACAGGAGTCTGGGATGCAGCTCCGGCAGACAGGTGTTTCGCCTAGTTAGCAGTTGAAATAGCACTTCTTACCATCATTTTTGATGGTCGCTTCAGTGCAGTTCTGATCACATTTAATAACTAGTTGCCAGTCAATAAAAGATATGATGATCAGATGGTTTCATTTGATTGTGTAGACCAAACACCAGATTATGCACATTCAAAATCAGTAATGTTTCTAATTTTGGAAATATAACAGTTAAAATTAAACATTTCCCAAACTTTCAAGACTTTGTACAAACTTTTCTAAGAAGGTTTATTATTATTATTAATATTACTACCTGCTGCTGTTTGATTACTGAGTGATTCAAAGACATGTGCTACTTCATGCACGTCCTGCACTACAAGTAAGCAGGTCTCCTTCGTGCTTGGGTTAATGAAACATGCTTTTACACCAGCAGGGGTTCAGACACACAGTAAAATGTAAAGCAGGTCCAGGTCAGAATCACCTCATCAATCTGTTTCTAGAGTTTTTCAGTGCACATTAGCTGGAAACAAGTCATTACTTTCATTTTCTACACGACATTAAAATCTCAGCTTTTAAAACCATTGGAGATTTACTTTAATGTTACATTTTGATCAAATGACAAAGGAGCATCAGTACATTTTGGTCAAAGCAGGCATTTATTGATGTCTCATTGATCCACAATCCCTGACAAACTTAAGTCTGTTGAAAGCACTAACATATTGTTAATGATGAAAACATGTAGAAAGCATTTGTGTTGTTTCATTATCAACATGATGAAAATGACATTTACACAACAGATGCACTGTAAAGTCTGTCACATACTGGACTCAGAAAGCACAACATGTAGCATCGCCACATATTTCACATATTACTGCTCAACAACCAACTACAACTATAAGAAGCGTCCTACTTTAAAACAACAAAACCCCAACTCTTATTTTGTAAAGCTCAGTGTTTGAAGCCACAAGGAATATAAACTAAAAGAACAACTTTTGCAACACATGCAACACGGCTTTCTTTGTGTAGTTGGCTTGTGTCAGACATGGAGTAAAGGCTGGCTGATAAATAAACTGGGCAATATCTTAAGACTAAGATGTCGGCATCAGCGTATATGCAAAAAAACTGCAGTACACAAAGATGTGTTTGAGGTCATTTACAGTGTCAACATTCTGATTGTACATCAGTTGGTCATAACTCTAATATCAAAAGGGGATCATTAACTGTCCACTATTATCTTTTTTTATATATATATAAATGCATAATTACACGAGGATTTGGGCCACAAGTCAGAGTTCTGACTTTAAACTTAGAACTCAGACCTTTTTTTCCCCATGTGGCTCTAATCCTCTTCTGTACATGAACTGTTATGTGACTTTTTAAACTCAAATATCAGTATATGTAACAAACTTTACCCCCAGTTAGAGCTGCAACTACACCTTATTTCATTATCAATCAATCTGCCAAATATTTTCACAATTCATCATTTAGTCTATAAAATGTCAAATTTAAAAATCACTATTTCCCAAAGTCACATCTTCATACTGCTTCTTTTGTCCCAAAATTTACTGTCAGAAATCAATTTTGTTGCAGCTGTACCTGCAGTTTACTTTCACACATAAAACAATTGCATACACACTGAACAAACATTAGAAATAGAATGAAGGCTGGGGTATAACTGCCTGGTATAAAAATCTGTGCAGTCATGCAGGATAAAACGTGATAAAACTGTGCTGCTTCAAATTACTATGAATCTATCATTTCAACACCACTTGTATATTGATTTCAGCTTCAAAACCAAATAATTTAAAGCCATGCATCATGTGGCAAGCAAACTAAATATTTGCTTTGATATAATAATGTGGCAACGCAACAAAAACATTAAAGTATCCAAACCAGTCTGGAAATGTATAAAATATAGTGCCAAACCCCAACTCCTACACAAAACACTGCTGAAATGTTTCACATGTATGGCTTTATTTGCTTTCCCATGATCTATAACTTATGTGTTTGATTACTCATCTCCTGTAAAAGATTAAACAAGTTAAAATATTTAGCAATTCTTATACTGTATTGCACTTAACGATTGCATGCGTCACTGATATCAACAGTCTGACAGACAGAGTGCAGTATTTACAGTGGCCTGTAACAGGCGTCTGGCTGCCACATACGCAGATCCACCAGAATCTGGTTCAGCTTCCTCATCCAGAGGTTCCTCTCGTCCTTAGTGTCTGCACTCAGCCAGTTCCTGCACACAAAAAGGGTCCGTGTTCAGCCATGTGATGAACTCTTTAACAGACAGGACACGTGCATATGTATACAATGTAAGAACTTACTTGGTGACACACATCGTGTTCTTGCACTGACTGACCAGTGTCTCTTTGTCGTCCTCTCTCTGTGGTCTGACTGTGATGAGCTCAAATGTGTTGGGTCTGGCACAAAACTCTCGGTTGGCTGGCTCCACCTTCTTACTGGTGCAGTTAGCCAGGCTGATGCGACCAATGGGATTCTGACAGAAGAACAACACAGACAGTCAACACAGACTTAACACATCAGATGCAAAACTGTCTTTTTGTCTCTTTCCCTTATTTCAGAGGCTCTGGGTTCAGGCAGCGGGGGCCTTTGATTGTCAGTAAAGGTCAACAAACTTTTACAAAGCTAGTCTTGTCTTAAACACCGTCATGCTGGAGGAATGTTACACCAAACTTTCAGCTCGAAAGAAAAAAACACATTTTTTGTGAGGGAACACAATGTGTGAGACCCACCAGCAATAAACCTGGTTATTTTCCAACATTACAACAGTTCTTGGAAACTTGCAGGCATGGACCATTTGATCTCGTCTGCTACTACTACAGTAGGACGAACACATGTTCACTGAAGTGTCCCACAGCCTCACACATGCTATGCAGTTCCAGGCAGATACTTTCTGTGTTTACTTTGGGTCAAGTGATCCATGTAAAAGAAAACAACAAATAAACATGTTATATGTTGTTTTGCTCGAGCCCTCATTTTCCTCAAACTTCTAAATGGGAGGTGGAGAGTGCAAAATTAGCGCCACCCAATAGCCACATTTATGGCAAATACGGCAGGTTGAAATCCACTGGAATTTCCCTTCAATGTTGAGTATTCTTGAAACCAAATAAAAAGCAGGAAGCACCGGTCTGTATGATAGCTGTGCTGTGGAAGAGCTCCGTTACCTTGCGCTTCTCATCGTCTGGATAGGTCCAGTAGGAGATGCAGTATCCTGATAAGACACACCACCGCCTGTGCCAGGCTCCAAATCCACTGACATCTTCAAACATTGTCTGGGGGTGGGGGGGGGGGGGGGTGTTACAATAACAAGCATAGCATCAGCAAACAAGAGGCAGCCTCCATTTGAGTTCATCTGTGGTGATGATGTGATGGGCTTGCACTCACCAGGAAGCCTCTCTCCTCCACCTTTGAGCCAACGTCACACTGCATCTTGAGGTAGACGTGGCCCTCCAGAGGGTACAAGAACGGAACCTTCAATCCAAAGCAGAAGACGCTTGATGAAAAGCTCCGACAGCACGTTCACAACTCACACACACGTTACAGCTACGATGCAAGTTTCTCTTACAATGGTTAATAACCAAACGGGTGTTAACATTCCATAATGAGAGATTTGTGACCAGATGAAGATGATAATGTGAGTAACACTGCAGTTAATAAGAGCCCTTATTGTGTGCTCGCCCTCTTTCCCACAGACAGAAAGACACAGTAAATACACAACAGGGTAAGTAGTAACCTTGGTATGAAACATGCCACTGAGTAGTTCTCTTTCACTTCCTTCATATTTGATCTAAAAGAAAGATATCAAGGCAGGTGAATGAGTGCACAGGCAGAACATGCTGTCCTGTGAGAGCAAACAGGTTTACTGTGAGTCTCTGTAAAGCCTGCACACACACATATTACCCACACAGCATGAATACTATGTCTTCAGACAAAGACCAGACACATATAAAAGACAAAAGAATCTGAAAGCTTCTGTACCTTCTCCAGAGGATATTTGTTTTTCCCAATAGAGGACAGGGTGAGCTTGTGTGATCCGACCAGGACGAAGTTACTGGTGCGAACAGCATTGGGACCTCCTGGACTGGCCAGAACTACACAGAAAGAACAAGACCATTAATACATATATGAAGCTTAAAAGGGCACTCTTCCAAGTTTACACATCTAGATTAGTTTACCTGTCCTAAGTAGTACTACTCAGCCAGTGAAAACAGCTGGTAGAAAAAGGTCTTTGTCAAGTCAGCTGTGTTTTGGAGACTACAGATGTAGAACAGAAGTCCTGTGTTACGGTGCAGACAACATTTACAGGGCAGGGAGGGACTAACCAGGCGACATATTCCTGTTGCATTATGGCAAGTGTAGTGCTGCGTCTCAGTTCAGACAGTGCGTCTACGGAGTGTGGTCTCAAACTCAACGCGGCTGCTGTGCACTAACCGGAAATGATGATCGCAACATCTGACCACAAATTTCATCACACTCGTTACAAGCCAAAATATCTGCCAGCTTGTTTGCTGACTTGACTTCAGTTGGATTACAAATGAACATGCTTTGACTTTTAGTGCATGGATGTATTATAAGATGGCACCTCTTCACTCCAATAAGAACAGCTCGACTAGCTTCTGGGTGAAGAAATCTAAAATCTGCTGCTGCTTCAGTTTTGACTATTCTTATTTTGAATCTTATGTCTTGAGTCTTATACATTCTCCCAGCTTTATTGAAGAGCAATACACAATCACTATACTAGCCCTTTAATGACATATACTATGTCCCTGAAGCTTTCTGTGAGATGCAAAAGGCTTCAGTTTACATTGGACTGATGTACAAATGATTTCTTTAGATTTTGACGTACCTGGTGTCTGGCTACTTTTCTGCAAGACAAAAGACGAAGTGAACAATTTAAAAACACATTTCAGGCAGATGACAACTAAGAGTCACATTAAAGTAAAAGAGTTATATTCTATAGCAGAAAATACATTTGAAATGCTTACAGTGATGGCGAGGAATCTCTTTGGAGTGATAGCCTAGAAAGATCAAAGTAAAGTTAATAAAAAAATGCATTTTGACTTGAAAAAAGAAAGATGTCTGAGGGATGTGTGTTGCTGGCCAGTTCACATCGTTTCTCCACTAAATGAAAGGAAGTAGTGTAGTGACATTGTTTAGACTCCATCTGCCCCCACAGTGCACACCCACCTACATGTGAGGGATTTGATACAGAAACTGTTCATACCGACATACACAAATCATGGGCCTCGTGAACCTGTCTCCACATGATCTGGACACACAAACTTTGAAGTATTAAAGCATGACCCATCAACGACTGTTTGTTACCAGATGGAAAGCACAGGGTGGGGATTCACCTTTGACTTGCTGGGCTTCTTCTTCTTGTCACTGCAGACCTCACGCTTCTGCACCTGAAGAGGACATCAGTTATCCCACCTGATTGTAATCAATCAACAGCGATTCTAGATAGCAGCTTAGTATCAAGAACATTTAAATAGAATGTATTATACAGTTCTCCAAAATGTGTTTTATATGGGAAAAATATCAAAATACACAAACATCTGAAAATAAAGCATGTGTAAATAAAATGAAAAAAATAAAAAGGGGTGCAACTATGGAGAAAAGAGATGTTTAAGAATTGAAAGTGCTCGATCACCAACCTTTTTATATGGTTAAAAAAAGGGTTTAAAATCTGAATTGAACATAAACATTTAATTACCCTCATCATAACTGCTTTTACATTTACAGTTCTAAATTGTCTTGTGTTATCTCTGCATTTATCCATTTGTGAGATTTAACTATTCAACGATCATGTTTTCATTATCAGAGGCAACGTAGATATTACAAAGCAGTTGTTAATGAATGGTATGAGTATTTGCAGAAACTCAATTAGGCCTGCAACTAACAATTCTTTTCATTATCGATGAATCTAAAGATTATTTTCCCCAGTTAATAGTTTAATCTATAAAACTATTGTGAATAATGTTCATCACAATTTCCCAGAGGCCAAAGTCACATCTTCAGACTGCTTATTTTGTCCGACCAACAGTCCAGAACCCAAAGACTCTTCATTTACTGTCAGAAATGACAGAGTAGCAGCAAATCCTCACTTTTAACAAACTGGAAGCAGCAGATGTTGAACAATGACTGAAACCATTAATCAAAATTCTAAATTGTTGGATTTAATGAGTCATCAATACTGAAACAGTAGTAATGAGTGAGCCAATCTCCAATAGGTTTTATGATGCTGAATTTGTTGCGAGACACTTTTCTCAGTATCTTTAGGGCCACATGGGAATTTATTAAGTCAACAGAGCAACAAAAAAATGTATTCGATTTTTCATAAACGTAAAAAGAAATGTGTACCCTCTAAAAGGCAGATCTGGAAAACAGAGGAGGGTGTGAGGTTTTGTTTACAAAAGGTGAACCAGTAGATACAGCTCATATGGGATCAGTTCTTCATTATTTTAGTATCAGCAAGCTTTGATGTAAGACACTCACCAGACCATAGACCTCAATATTAATTTCAAAGTCACTGGAGACCTCAGATCTGAAAGTGAAGAGGGAGAGGGGGATCAGCCAGTATTCAACAACGATTCCACATGATGTGTATTCTGATATGAACAGTGTGGGATTTACATGGTGAACTTTGTAGGGAAGGCGAGGGTGTCCCCACTGAGGCAGCGGTGTGTGCTGGCTAATGGTGTAGCCACTGTGTTCTCTGCTCCAGCTCGGATCATGATGAAGAAGGAATGTTTGGTTGACTCTGAAACAATCAAAAGACAGAATGATAACGATAAACCATCCGTACAACAAATACTTTGATCAAGACTAAATCCAGATAAAGCTAAGCAACTAACATTAATGAATATATGACCTCATGACTTTGATTCCCAACACTAACGTCAAGAGCAGACTATTTAAAGCCCACATTTCAGACACAGCAAGGAGACAAACAGAGATGTACAATATTGAGCATTAGTGACAACTGGAGAGAACGTTACACAGCAGCGTGTTACTGAACTGCATTTTCAGTCTACCTGGCTTGTTGGCAGTGGAGCAAACAAAGTCTGCCTTAAGGGGCAGGCGGAACTCCTGCAGGGTGATGGAGCCCTTGGAGGCAGACGTGCTAGCAGGTTCTGGGGCTGCAGGGGGCTTTTTCTGGCCTGTTGAGTCTCCTCTCAGACGGTCCAGCTCTGTCTTCACTGCTTCTCTCCTCTCCGCTAAGGAAGTCAAAAGGAATGACAGTGGAGCTTTGATACGATCACTGGGAGTGGCCATGTCTTACATTTAGTGGCATTAAAAGACTGTAGTAGTGGTGTGCTATTATTTATACAAGACAGATGAAGTATCTATTTTGTTTACCTTGTTTCTCACTGGGCATGTGGGATTCCACTGAGTTTGAAAAACCTTTTGCATAAATCCTGATCTCGGTGATGTTAATGTGAAACGGATTCAGTAAAATATTTAAAAAATGAAGATGTTGCCAATTATTTTGGGATTTTACTATGCATCGTCAGATTTAAAATTCCCCAAAATGTCTTATATTATTTAAGATTTTTGAAAAATGGATATAAATACAAATGAATGCCTTATTTTTAGATTGATGACTTCAGTGCCTTTTAAGACTACAGGAGCCCTGCCTGTTTAAACCTAGGCAGGCTAAACCCGGCCTGTTTACTTAGTTTTCTTAGAAGGAGCAGCTTAAATGTATTAGCACTTTGACTCGTGGAATTTGTTATTTATGTACAATCGTGTGGCCTCAAATATTGTATGTTGATTTGTTTTTCACGTTGTAAATGTGGCTCGTTTATTATGTTTAATATACAACTCCAAAGGATTTAAATTTGAATAAAAAAAACATGATCAGACATTTGCATGGACAGCTACATGTTTTATAAATAAAGCTAAATAACTTTTAAAACCGTATGCAAGTGTGCCTCGCATAGCATTTATATACTGGTCTATTGTCTGGATGAACTAGCACACATTCCCATTCCCTTTAACCAGTCAATAAGCTGATTGTATTTTGCACTGTGTGTGTGTACATATATATGTACATTTACAGTTTACTTTTTTTTTTTTACCCTTTAACTCTTGCACTACACAATGACAAACTGTATGCTTCTTTATGCCAGGTTTATTTATTATATGTTCTTTAGGTGACTATATTAGTATATTTTTATATTGGTTACATTTAGTTGTGTATGCACTGAGGGATTAAGAGTAACGATAGTTTAATCCACTGTATGTCCTGTACATCTGCAGAATTGACAATAAAGCAAAACTTGAAACTTGAAATAACTGCAAGACTGTTCTTGTCAAGCATGACGAGGCTGTTTAAGCCATTCTACCACAACAATACACAGTAGTATAAAATACTACACAACAACAACATGGGACAATATTTAAAAAAAACTATACAACAAATATATGTACATAGGTATAAAAAAACAAAACAAATTCTGAATGAATTTACAAATTGTAATGTAAGCTAAGGCTACTTTAGGCCAAGACCCTGATAAACTCCAAAAGATGGACATGGACAAAGACAACAGCAGACATGGACAGAGGATACGCAGACATTTCTACACACGTCCGAATACATGGACAGTTTCTACACATGTACACTGCACTAAATATTAAAATACTGAAAGTATAAAGTATCTTATTCGTCCCTCACTAGGAAACTGGTTTGCAGCCAGGATCATACAAAAAGACACAAAGCACCTAAACAGTGGTTGACAACCAACACCAGGGGAAACACAGAGTTGTTCAGTAGTAGATCATTTAATGTCCAGGTTAGAGTATACAATATACATTTAAGCAATCTGTGCCAGTGAGCATGTCACCCCCCATTCACACACACAATACATACATACATACATGTCAAACCTAGAGTGATGCTAAAGGATGCCATTCATTGTGAAGTAAACCTAAAAAAGAAACATGCTGGTACCACCCACTGTGACTCAATGATGCAAAAGTGAGTGGCATGGCAGTGACCAATGATTCCCAGAGGAAAAAAATATTTGTTTTCTTCTCCACTCAACTAGGTTTAAAAAAGCTGTTGGTCAACGGCTTCCCAGTTATCCACGACTAAACTGAACAAGCTCTTTCGACTTGAAAAAGAAAAACCAAGTCTTGCTAATTCTGCCCAATCAGAACTGAGATGCCTAATGCAAGTATGCTTACAAAATTCAGTTCATGAGACAAGAGGGACTGCCACTGTGAGTGTTTATATGTAACCAGGAGGTTACAGCTCAAGTCTGACATTAGGGATTTAGCGCTCAGCAGATCGCAGGTGATTAGAGAGCCTGCTAGGTTTATAGTGCGGATTTGGAGTCCACTCACTTTAATATGTCCAGCAAGGGAAACCTTCACATTGCAGACTCAGTCTGCATCAGAGTCAGTTTTTACAACTTTGAGACTGTCTTCCTTCCTTCCCATTTTATTAACAAGTTCTCTTTCCCTAAATGTGCCAATCACAAAAATCATCCCTACCCATTGGCGATGGTGAAGTGTCCTACAAAGCACCTGATAAAGTCCTACAACACCAAATATCCAGGGTAATCACAATTGTATGCCAATATGCCAAAAAACACAGTGGGGTGCGCAGGCCACAGAAAATGTTGTTACTCTTTGCAGTCACTTGCGGTGACAGGTTCTTTTGAAAATGTTACCATTAAGTTAAACACAGTGAAAGAGGTCTAGACCTCTGTGTAGTCTGTCTTCTTCCAGGTCTCCATGTTGGAGAGGAGGTTATGTGACTCCGACTGTTTGGTGACAACTGGCGTTGATTGACGTCCACCTTGATCCATATTCTTCATATATGTTCTAATCTTTAATTTTGTCATCCTGATGGTCTATTTTGTGCACACATCCTGGGATGCCTCCTCTGTTGCTCTTCCTGAGCTTTCTAACATTTTTTTTAGAAAGCTTTTAGGACATTAGGGTTTTTTGGGGAGGTTGTCCTTATCTGAATTGGACGGTCTAAGGACAGAGGGTGGTAAATGCTGTACAGATTGTAGAGCCCCAAGGTGAGTTCACTTTTTGAAAACTCTTTCCACAGTCAGCACTAAACCACAAACAGCTAATTGAGCCGTACAACACTGAGCACCTCATTTAATTCTTGGATGAGCTCGATGAAAGACTTGAGCCAGGGGAGGAAAGGGGCCAAGAGAGCACAGAAGGTGTGAGGTGGAAGAGAAATCTGGGTTAACTGCACTCATTTTGTATCTCACTTTTGTCCAAAGTGACATTTTTATATATTTATATGTAAAAACCCCAAATAAACTATTTGTAATCTTGCATCACTGTGTAGAATAAATAATGCATATTTAATTATTCAATATATGTGTGCATTCTGTCTGCCTGCTTTAGCATCACAGGACAGTAGAGCTGCAGGGTTACAGACACCACCAGAAGTCTACTGATGTTCTATGCAATTACCTGAGGCATGAAGTGTTCCTGCATTGTTCAGGATGAGGAAATAACTTTAATGTAATCAGCTACTAATTAAGTGTCAGTGAGGACCTGCAGTGCTTGTTTGGTGTTAACTACCCATTCACACATGGACTCCACACAATGACACATGATGTATAAATAACTTAGCAGAGCGGAATGAAGACCACAAGAAAGATGGATCATTGGCTTGTTATACCTGCTACTGGATTTTACAGGGGAAAATTAAAAAGATGTTTCATGCAGCTACAACTGTCAAAAAAGTTGAGAAAAGGCTGTCATACAGGATTTTCGTCACCTGCATGGCGTAAATTTCCCACCAGTAATTCTATGATGCCACTAAATCATCGCTGTCTCTCTCAAACTAATACAGACTAGATAAAGAACATTGAGGACAGCTGCTTTTTAGAAGAGACATACTGTCATTTGTCATTTGTTGATTTCAAATCACCTCTACTTTGTTGGTTTTTAACTGCTCTTATGCTATCGCCAAGGAAACTCACCACTTCCTGTATGTTTTACATGTAAGTCTCCCAAAAAAGGGGAGGGGGTAGGCCCTTTGAGCCGCTAGAAGACAATGACACGTGAATCATTCTGCATAGATTTTTCACATTAATAAACAGGGATAGAAGCAGAGCAGTCTGTTGCTGTGCTGGGGGAGTGCTGTGGAAATGGTCAGAACTGATAAGACAAGTCACAACCAGGAGGCTTTTAAAAAACAGAATCAGAAACATTTAATTCCTACCCACTTCCCTTTCTGTATAAGGGCTGTATTTCCCTCCCTGTATATGTATGTTGCTTATTTTTCTCCATCTGTATCCCGTGAATGACTTTATAACTTTGTTTAAAAGTTCACTGATCACTGTAAACTGAAATCCTTTGGGCTGCTTTTTCTATTTTGCTGCTGGACATTTATCATTAGTTTGGATATTTATAGAATAAAGGATTTAAGGAGCACTGTTAATTTACAATTTAAATGAAATAGCACAACTGTTCAATGACATTAATAGCTCTGCTCTTTTCTTCCATTACTCCGGAGTTCCTGGGGACTGGAGATTACGCTGCCTAATCTTCCATTGTTAGCTGTTAAACTGGATCCACTCTTCCGTCAGATATTTTTACTTTGTCTGTCCCCTAGTTCTCCTGACCCACTTCATTTTCACCCATAAAAACAAAGAGCAACTCCTGTCATTGTTTTACCTCATGTCTTATTGAAAGCCTTTCCTCCTCATGTTGTTGTTAATATTTCAGACATCATCTTCCCATTCTAAATAAAGAACGAGGCTCCTGCTCCAGAGAGGAGGCTAATGGGATGAGAAAAACTACAGTTAATGGAACAAAAGAGGGCTGCATTACTTGTCCACAAACAGTGGTGGGCATGTAGTGGATGCTGGGGGAGAAGAAGAGGTCATTACTATTCAGCATGACCGGCTGACCTCCACATCCGAAAACAGAGGAGACAAATTCAAGTAAAAGAGATTTCAAATTTTACATCCACAGAGTCTCTTGCACTTCAGATCAGTCTGTAGCATAAATCGGAGCAGATTGTTGCAGAACTTAGTTTTAGTATTCCACAGCTCAATCCAAGTTTCTAAAGATACCACAGGTATCAGGTTGAATTACTATGAGAGCAAGCTTAATGAAGAGGTGGAACAGGTCAGTGCTGAATACTGGGCTCCCAACACTGCACGTGACAAATATAGAAGATTAGGAAACAAGCATTGAGACAGTCAGCAAATATTAGCTTGTAAAAACATACATTCTTTATAATACTCCTTCCTCAGGAACGATACACATAAAGGTCAAAATCAATCTGTTAAATACAAATAAGGTTGAATGACAACAATGGCGTTCTAATTAGCCCGTCAATGTAAACTCATAAATCGCATATTGTTTCACAGGCAAAATAAATGCATGGGCCAAAGGCGACACCACCTGCAGTGTGTCAAACCTAGAGTGATAAAAGATAAACCAAGTGTTAGAGCCCAGCCTGAGATTACATTAGATGAGATTCACTGTAATGGTAAGTCCTTATGGCAGTGACAACAGGCTAATACCAAAATGACTTGTCTATTATGTAGGGCTGCAACAACTAATCAATGAAATCAATAAAAACTGATAATGAAAATTGTGAAAAATAGCTGGATGACTATGTCACAGGCGCCCAGTGAAAACACTTTTGAAAAACGCGGGAAGTTAAGTTATCCTTTATTTATCCCAGTAGGGAAATGTATTCTCTGCATTTGACCCTATTACTACATCCTAGTATTAACATCCTAAGTGTAAGTGTAATCAATTAACCTAACATAGTCATCAACACTGAGTGGACATTCAGGCAGCAGATTTCCCCTTTAAAGCCATTGGATATTGAAAAACCTCTTAGCACTCAGTTTGTGGATCGTTTTTAGCACTTTAAAGTAAAACTGGAACAAGTGTTAGTCCTGTCCATGACCTGCTGTGCCACTGATTAAAATCTCAGTTTTGCACACATGATGCACAGCATAGATGCATTTGCTTCATGTTCAATAATACAGTTTGAATATCTAAAGCAAAAGCACTTTGCCTGATTAAAAAAAAAATCAGATAAATCAATTAACCGAAGCAATAAAAAGGACAAATGGATCTATTATTATAGTTGTGCAATCCATCCCCTCCAGAAGATCCAGAATGCAGCAGCACGTCTGATCTTCAACGTACCGAGGTTCACCCACATCACCCCTCTCTTCATCTCCCTTCACTGGCTACCCATTGCTGCTCGTATCAGATTCAAGACTCTGGTACTGGCCTTCCAAGCGGTGAACTTCTAGTTGTTAGTTGTAGCCCTGCTATTAATCCCTTTAATTAATGCCAGCCTCAGGGCTCTAGACGTTTTGTCCTGTTAAACACCCCAGAACAGATCCTAACTGATTAGTAAATTTTCTCACAGTTATAGGAGCACTTTGGAAACTATACCCTCTGTCCCAAAATATGCAGAGGGAGACGAGGGAGGAAAAGAGTGTAGTGGTGAGGTAAGATAGAAGGAGAGAGAGAAGGCTTTCATTACAATGGAAGTTTAATCTTCAAAGCGCGACTGAGAGACAGAAGCACCATGGGATTCCCTATCACAGCTGTGACCTTTCCAGCCCATATCAGTCTAGACTGCTGGGAGAAGTGATGAGGAATCAGAGATTAGCTGCAAATGAAGGCACTGTACTATCTGCATGCACTGAAATTAAAGGGGAGCTCAGCTGATTGTTATTTATGCTAATCTGCAATTTCTAAGTCTTTTTTCATTATTTCGGTATTTTTAAGAACCTAAACATTTGATGACCATAGTCTACGATTGTTTCTACATTCACCATTCGACAGTGGTCCTGTTACCTTTAGGGGCAGCTGAAGGACTATCTAGGGCAGGGGTCATCAACTGCATTTGTCCAAGGGCCAGAAAGCAGACAAAGCTTTTTTCTTTTTACAAAATAAAAGTTATTTTTCTTAGCCTATCAGTGTGAACAGATTTCTAAAAATCATGGGATATCCATAAAGATACCTAGACAATTAACATATGAAACAAAATGCACGACATATTAATCAGTTTTGGTGAATGTACACACAAAGAACTGTAGAACTTGTAGGAACACAGATCCTCATTAAAAGGCCAACATCAATCACTGTAGTTACTGGTTTCACCCTGGAAAGCCTGTGTTTGCGTGTGTGTGGGGGGGGCTAATGCTAATGTCCAGTTCTATAAACAGGGAGTAGGTTAGGATACACACATATCTAATGAGGCATGAGAGCTTTGAAGTGAAATGCAGCTGCAGGCTCACAGTAGCTCTGAGAACAGTGGCCATATATCTAGAATGCACTGGCCACAGTCCACATTCTTCCTGAATGTGCACAGACTGACCTGGCTCTGAACGTCTTGTTGAGGCTGAAGCAGCCTGACAACTTCTGAAGTGAGACCTGATGTACATACAGGGAGCCGGGCATTGTAGCTAAATAAACTGGAGCAAGCTGAGGGTCAAAGTTGTCCTGCAGGGCACCAACTCTGAAATCATGGAAGGTTCAGTGCACATGCTCTATTATTCTGCAGCCCAATCAGACATTCACTCATTTGCTGTGGAATAGATTTATGATTCCTCTTATCTATAATTCCAAATAGAAAGGTTACCTCTGTGCATTTATGTAGGACTAAACCTGATAAGAATTCTGAGAATTCAGATACAAATTCAGAATACAGCCCAGGAGCTCGGTACACTATAACAAATAGAATTGGTTGTAGTGTTTTTCAGGTTGGGTGTGACAGACTAAGAACAAGGCTTTCGAACGAGTTATAATTAAGTTTAGGTTTAGATTATTATAGGGGATTTTGGATGTAGAAAAGGATAGCGTTAGGGCTGCCTTTATCTCATAATTAGAGTCGATTGGCTTCTGTCAGAGTGTACATAAACCCACTCACTGTTTTAACCACACCCCGACCTTGTTCTTGTCTATGACATTGAAATTTAACACCTAATAGTCTTACCACCAAATAATTTTTTTGCGAACAATTGAATTACTTTTGAATTCCTTTTACTTTACTAGGCAATATTATTATGAAGCACTTCATACATTTTCATTGTTATGCAGATGATAGCCAATTATATTTATCAATCAAGCCAGATCCACCACCAACAAATCAATTAGCTAAGTTTCAAGTATCCCTCAGGGACATAAAAACCTGGATGACCTGGTTTGTCTAAACTCAGACAAAACAGAAGTTATTGTACTTGGCCCCAATCCCCTCAGAAACAAACTATCTAAAGATATAGTTTCTCTAGATGGCATTGCCCTGGCCTCCAGTGACACCGTAAGGAATCTTGGAGTTATCTTCGGGATCAGGATATGTCCTTTAACTCTTACATTTCAACTACCTTCTTTTTACTTACATTTCAAAATTCTGTAGGTATTTTTGCCTCCAGAGCTGTTGAGTCTGGATCTATGGTTGCACCTGCTGACCATGTGTTACTGCTCAACAGCCGCTCTTGCTATTATTGTTATTGCTCTCATTATTAGTATTGCTATTATTTTATTAATATTAACATCAATACCATTATCCCAACTATTAACTTACATCTCTATGTTGAACTGTACTATACTACTGTATGTTCTCTTTCCTCCGGCTCTCTCTCTCCTGCACTTCATATCAGATGTTCAGATTTAGAGATTGTATATGTTTATTGTTTGTAAAAAAGTATCTATAAGCAGATATACAGCAGTCTTTCAAAGATTACTCAGCCTCAGAAAGGCTGTATTAGTAAGTGTCACAGTCAATGTCAGGCAGCAAACAATGGTCATTTGTCAAAGAACTACAGCCTGAGCTGCTCAGAGTGCAACTACATACTTATAATGACAACAATGGAGATATTGTGACGTTACACACAACAATGACCTTAACCACACAAACATCATGGGAACCAGTTCCAGCCAGCCAGCAGTCATGAGTAGCTGTGTTAAACACCACACAAAACACACAATACACAGACTGGGTAACTTCAAACACACGTGAGAACTGAGTGCTGTCAAACTGCTGTGGAATCAGTTTATACAGCTGACCAAAATCCATTAAATACCAAGTATCAAGTAGTGTTGCCGGGTGTACCAATACCAAGAAGGTACTGTGATACCCTGCTGTTAAAAACAGTTCCCATTTTATTGGTACAGATACTTTAAGAATGACAGTGTTTTTAAAAGAGACGTATTTCCTATCAGTTGTGTCGATGTGCAAGTAAGTCAGGGCAACAACAGGGCAATGTTTGTAAAGCGTTCCGTTCCTCCCTGGAGACAGTGGGAGTACATTACATTTAGGCATTACACCCCCATTTTTGGTTCAGCTGGAGGTGATGTGTGGTCATCCAAGAAGAGATGTCTGCTAGACAATCCTCTATCAGAGCTGAGAGGTGGACTTGTGTGTCATCAGCGTAGCAGTGGTAGGAAAAACCATGCAAGCTGATTGGTCAAAGTGTGGTGGTGTACAGGGAGAAGAGGAGAGGTCCAAGGACTGAGCCCTGCAGCACACCTGTCGATAGGGACCGAGGATCAGACACGTGACCTCTCCAGGAGACCTGGTAGGATCTACCCTCCAGGTAGGAGGTAGAGAGATCACAAACCATCTCACACTTCAAGTTATAGTGGCCAAACATTTTTTTCTCTCACACACTGTGGGTTACATGGTGAATGTGAAGAATGGCTGCAACAAGTGATGCTTCAAGGGCTCTTTTGCCGACCAGTGACGGAAGCTCAATAAAACAGAGTGAAATTTGGCAATATTTTGCAGCCATGAACTATTTTTAATTCTCAGCAGCAGATTTCAGGCCACAAATGTGGGGACGCACAATGAGGAACTAAATACAATTTTAAAACAGAAGGAAGCTCCTGTTTGGAGCATGGATACCTTCATTTAACAACGTCAGCAGCTGCTGCCTACATCAGCTGCCTGTTTACTGTCATCAGTCGCATGTTCTGTGTTGAACTGAAGTCATCATTTTGGTATTGTGACCAGACTAGTATCAAGTACCCTTTGCAGATTTTTCCTAGGTCAGTACAAAGAGCCATGGCATGTGCAAACATTTCTAAACATCAGCTCTCTGGAGAAGAACCGTGTTTTGGCATGCTTAAGCCCATTCTAAACCAATCCCATCTACTTTACATTACTGCTGACCATTGGCTAACTACAGCAAACACCCTAGTAGTTAAGATTTTGACTGGGCTGTCCCTTCATTGCAGCAGAATCTCTCTCTCTCTCTCTCTCTCTCTCTCTCTCTCTCTCTCTCGAGTGGACAACAGGATGGCTGGTTCAGGAACAGTAAAGAGTGACATTCTCTCCTTAGTGTGCCCCTCAAACCCCTCCTCTCTATGCCAAAACAGTGACAGAAAGTTGAAACCGAAAAACTGACAGCGTAAAAGAAAAACAGTAAAGAAAACGTAAAACAGAAATTGAAAAGAGATTTTAGAGATTTCTCTGAAAAGAGTGTTTACATTTTATGTAAACCAACATGTATGTATACACCAAAGGCAATATCACAGCCAGCAAAAATGATCGAGGGCATGTCCATATCACACAATAAGTTGACAACGTAATTATTACGACAGGAGACAGAAGTCTCAAAGCTTCCTTGATAATTTAGAATGAATACATAATCAATGCAATGTTGAAGATAACCCATGCAACTAACCCTCAATACTCTTCTGGTACTGACTGAAATGTGTCACTGTTGTATCCAAAACTCTCAAGGGAAGGTAGCATTGAATGTTTGGTCACATTTCTAATATGATGTTTGCTTTTGTTGTTATTTTTTTGAACTGTCCCAGAACGATAAAGAGCCGTTGTTTCCCTCCGGGACTCTTTTGACGGCCCACCCCGGAAGCTGGAGACAGCAGAGCACAGGTAAGTGTTACGAGTAGATATAACATTACGTTCTGTAGTCTGAAACAGCATTCCAATCCTAATGTAGCCAATCTCAATTTAC